>APFE030589803.1:64776-111097 GCA_000404065.3 Pinus taeda | reverse complement strand
AGGATCCATGGCAAAGCTTGAGAGATGTAAGCCACTTCAAAATAGCATCTCGAATGAGACATTTCTTATCATACGACTGGCGAGCAATGTTGTCGCAGAGTTCAAACTCGTTAAAAAATAAACTCTCCATGAGTAGTTTTAGCGCATAGTTCAAGCTCGTTAAAAAATAAACATAAGTTATGAGCAAGTGTTTCCCCTAGTGTTTAAGCTCATTAAAAAATGAACCGGTAAATAACCATTGTGAATGCCTTATCATTAGCTTTTGAGCCTTGGTCATGTTCTCGCCATCACCTCCACTCTATTTTTAGCTGATCATTCACCCCCATATGATTGTTTACCCCTTCGAGGAACATCTACAAAGAGTGATTCTGCTAGCCATCCTTGTAACACTATCGTGATTGGAAAATTCCAAATCTTACCTGGAATCAACTGCTACCCGAAACCGTCACTCGTTCCTCGAAAACGAGTCTTCTTTAAGCTCTTTTCACCTGACTCATAAAATATGAAAAGATTGCCGAGTGATTGGCCTCTTTGGCTCGTTAAAAGGCATCGAAATTGCTATCCCTCCTCTAGATTTTAATCTTTTTGGACCTGAGGGATTATTACACAAAAATATCGAGCGCTTGTCTTGTTCGGCTCGTTAAAACTATCGAAAATTCATCCCTTTTGTATTATTTTACGCTTTTTTGGATTTAAGGGATTATATAACGAAAAAGAATCTTTGGAGTCTTCTTTCCGTTTCTTTCAGACTCTCTAAAATTGAAAGAGACTGAGTTATCTTTTTCGTTAAACTCGTTAAAACCGAATAGCAACAAACTCGTCCAAATGGACGAGAAAGAGTTTCACTGTCGCTTGGCTCACTAAAATATAGCGACAGGTTCACCCGAAGGGTGGATTATAGAACAAGCATATGTTATCCTCCTCAAGCTTGACAAAAATAAAGAGGTACTGGTCAGCAATGACTGGGGAAAATTGGGAAGAAAACCTGAAGAAACTTTATTGGTAGCAAGTCGCTCTTGAACATGACACTTTCCTTCCGCATCCATGCTGGGTTGGGTTGTTCCGTTCACTGGTCTTCACCATTGGTCCGTCACACCATCCATCTTTGGGGTTAACACTACCAATCCATCGTCAGTGTCACCAATATGTTCAAGAGAAGTTATTCAGACAATTCACCTGTGTCTCACCCACTGCAATACATTCATGCTTCATTCCTTCATGATCGCCACCCTAAACCCTGTATTGTCAGTTTGTTTTCACCTCCAAAATCATTTTCTTCGTTCCATGTCGTTGATGTGGGATTCATTAAGGCCCTCCTACGACGGGTCGCTTCTTGTCGACATCAGCTCATTATCCAAGAAGTTTACTTAGGAACAACCCTTTTAGTACTTTGAAGCTTGCATGCCTCAATGGCAAGTTTCTCACTGTCAGCGACAGGTTTACATCAATGGCCTTCGACTGAGAGATTTTACGTGGTGTTCGACGCCAAGTCCCTTTTCACATCACATGAATTGTACTGTAGTACCTTGAGGGTCATTGTCATTATTGGTGATTCCTCTCGCGTGTGTTAACATCTTACATCATTGGCTGGTAATCAGGCGATGTCTTTCCATGTTCGACTCCAGAACATTTTTCACATGGATCGACTTGTACTCCAAGTGAAGATTGAACGAGTTTTGAAGACCCCGGATCTAGTTTCATCCATTCGGGCTGCGATATATTCAGGAATATAAGAACATCTAGTGTACATCATTGCCGAATAGATGATCATCCAAATCAAAGGATGATGTGTCCATATCATCAATCTGTCACACAGACGATCGTCTGTCCTATGGACATGAAAATGAATTTATAAAGCTGAGAATGGGAATGCCCGCCTCAGCTAGATCATGAAAAAATGTTGTCAAAATAATGTATTGTATTGTATCTTATTACAGGTCGCCTCCCAGCTCGGAAAAACTTTAGATCCTCATAGTAAAGCATTTCACCCTACATCAGAAAGATTAACGACCTCATGCTTTAGGGGGCAACTGTTATAGACATTTTTGGGCACTTCAACCCCAATTATAAATGTCCATAAACTAAAGGCTCCTAAGTCCCTAAAAGTGTTTCTTCACTGCCTAAAGGAACAAGGTCAGCTGATTACATCATCTCCCAGAAGTTCTCCACTGAAAACTGCTCATAAATGGTCAAAACTGGACCATACTGAAATCTCAGTGCAGAGCGTGCGATGCATATCACCTTCCAAATGTACAGGGTGCGATGCATAATGATTTGCTCCTCTGTAGGGTGCGATGGTCGGGAATGGACAAATGGCAGGGACAAAAATGCGAGGTGGAAGATCATGGAATCTTCCAGAAGCTTCCCCTCTGACACTTGCCACCCCATTTTCGACCAGGGATGAGTAAGAGATCATCATTCTCCAAGTGGAGCAGGAGACTACAGATAAAGACATAACAAGAATCCAGAAGATGACTCACCTCTCTGTAATCATCTATATATGGATCCCTCATCACAGAGATCTGGAGGCTGGAATTTTGTATCTTATAGAGAAGTGTTGTTGGTTTTCTTGTGTACATTCACAGTGTTGGGTGATCTAGCTTTGCTTGAGGTGAAGAAGGTCTTCCTAGCTAGAGGATGATGCTGGGTCAGAGCTCATGGTTGTAATCCTCTGGCTACTTTTCATCTGAATAAAGCTATTCTTGTTTCCTTCCATATTCTTGTGTACTTGTTTATATATACATGTATATGGTTAATACACATCTGATCCTGTATTATTCATGAATTTAGATCCTTGTTTCTTGCATAGTAGTATGTTGCTGTGATTCCACAGGTTCTTTTGAAGATGGGCAGACAAAGGGGAAGCGACGAAACTCTATCAAGAAGGAGAGGAAATCAAGCGCAAGACTCAGGTTGGCCCTCTTGGTTCTCCTCTCGTTTATTTTCATAAAAGGAAACAATAGTAGACTTTGATTGTTTGTTTCTAAGATAGCCACCCATCTTTGTGGGAATAGCAGCATCCAAGTGGGCACTATTCCTGGATAACACCATGTCATCATCGGTTGTCATGATCCCTACACTTCTAAGCTCATCCCTGCAGGTGGTGAGCTTCTTCAGATATGTAGAGATCATGTCGCCCTTTTCACACTTGATCTTATGAAGCTTGTTTTTCAGCGCCAGCTTCCTCTAATCACTGCTATTCTGATATAGATCTTTCAATGTTTTCCACATTGAAAATGGTGTCTCCTTCCCATGGGACTCAAGACTATGTGGTCTCGAACTCCCTCTAGAAGGATTCTCCTTGCTCTAGCCACACATTTCTTCCCGTCCGCCAATTGAGTAGCATTAGTCGGCTTGGGGACTGCTTGATCAATGAAGTCCTTAGACAGTTATCCTCTGATACTTCCTTCATGCGATCCTTCCAGGATATATTTTTCGAGCTGCCATCAAGGGCATACTTGATTTTTAAACCGCTAAATTCCATTGGTGAAATTGAGATGTGATAAGAACTCGATTTCTATATTCAGGAACCACAAACTTTGAACTTCTCCTTCTTGTATACTGTTCTTCACCTTGATCACCTTTGCTCTGAAACCATGTAGAAATTCCCACCGTAGATCAACAAAATATGCAATATACTAAAACACAATACAAGATCTACTTCTACAACACTTTGTGGAAGCTTAATCAAATTGAGCAAGATCAAGAGAACACATATAACTAAGAATGAGAAATCAATAACACATAACACAGAAGAAATAACCCGGGAAAAGCCTCAGCCTAAATCCCCAATCTCTGTATTATCATACAAGTGGAAATCTTCTTCAAGATGCAAAAAGAATCAGCTGTCAAGCTATCCTGCTCTCTCTGCAATCAAACGATACTGCTCATAGACAGTTAAAGGCTCTCACAACCTTCTCCTCTGCCCTCCAAGCCTCCTATTTCCTTGCGTAGTTTTTCCTGGGGTCCATTGCTTCCACTTGTGTGAATTACCACCTCACACTGCTCACTTGACTCAGAAATAACTGCACAAACCTGAAGGAGATAATTCCTTCTGTATGGATGAGTTTCCTATATAGGAAAAATCCTCCAATTGATAATACACAGTCCCTTCCTCTGATCTCAACTGGGTTTCTGACTAAACTGACATGTATGAGCTATTTATGAGAGAATATTTAGTTATCTGAAGTGCAGTAGTTACATGCATGCAAGCATTAACTAGCTGAACTCACAATTAATTCAACAAACTGTTTGAATTAATCTAACTGGATTTGACTCAATTAACTGAGCCAACTAATTACAACTCAATATTACAACTCATCCTTATCTCTTTAACTGATGGGTAGATTCCTCAATTAATGGAGAAACTGTTGCATGTCCCCATATAGACTTCATTTTTGATTTTCTATGACTAATTAACTCATGGTGAATTAATTAATTATTTTGCAAACAGCTGCTAAGATCAAAGTCAAATATTACTTCACTATTTTAGTTCAGGGACTATCTAAAATAGGAATCCACCCAAAATGCTATTTATAGCAATGCTATTTTTAGCACTTCCATTTTTCATTCCTTGTTGCTATGTCCAACACTGGTACCCAAACTGCTATTTATAGAAGTGCTATTTTTAGCATTTGTTGTTGCCATTTTAAACATAATCAAGTGCTTTCTCTATCACCTGAGTGAAGTCCCCCTCCTGCGATGATTCACCCTGTCTATCTGATGCCAACTGTTTTGATGAGTGTACTACCCATTTGGGCGTAGTTTCATCTGTATGTGAAAGTTGCGCCCCCTGATGTACTTGTTCCTGATGTGCTTCCTTCTCCTATCTGTGAAACTCCTGTTCCTTATGGAGTTGCTCTTTCAACTCATGCAAGTCATTCTCTGTTTCCTCCATTCTCTATTTCTCTTTCTGCCTTTGCGCGTTTCTCTTGTCGTGCTATTTCCACTTTGCCTCTATTGCCAAAACTACTTTCTGCACAAGTTGGTCTACTCAGAACTTTCGACTTTTCTCTTCCTCCATGTTGTCGTCAATCTTACTCTTGCCCTTGTCATGCATTGGTATGTTTACCTCTGTTGCTGCTACATTTGGTGTTCTCTGGGATGTTTCTTCACGTTGTTTCACTACCCATTCCACAATAAGGCCGATTAATTGATTCTGGAGAAGCTATAACAATATCTCCATGGTTCTTCCCCCACCCAATGACATGCCCCGTGGATCCAGTTAAACTATACTCTCATGCAATGTTCTTTCACAAGACAATGTGGGTCATACAGATTGTAACTTCGGGCATCGAATGGATATTTCTTCATCTCCTCTGCTTTAACATCTGCATGCTTGAAACTCCATATCTCGTATAACTTGATGCGCAATGGAAGTGCAGGCCAAGGTGCCTTCTTCTTCTGGTGTAGCCTAGCTAATAATCCCGCCGAGATGTGATATGATACTTCTTGCATGATGAGTTTGTCCAAGGAAAACTTTGGTAGAACATGTTGAGGCTTCTCTGCACTATACATCCATATGAAGGTGCTGGATGGTGAGGCATACCAATCAGCTATGTCGATCAATGCCTCCATTGTTGCCTTCAACATGTAGGGTGGATCATGTTCAAGTATCATCTTGTAAACTGGGGTGAAAAAATGATCACACAACTATGTGATAACTCCTCTGAAGCTGCATTCGGATAACATCTTACAATAAGTGTTCATAGAGGTCTCTGTCGATGTCCATGCCCACTTCAAACCTGGGAACTCCTAACGAGCATAGATTGCATCCAAGATGTATGCAGACATGTAGATTTATGCTTGCATAACTTTGGGTGGCTGTCGAGCCCTTGTTACTTGTTCCTTCAGTTGGTGAGCCAACATGTCGGACCAGTTGCATGCCTTTCCTTCTCTAGCTAGTTGGTCCAACATGATCACCCAACTCTATGGGAAGCTTTTTGTGCTTTCTTGGCCATACAGATGACATGAAAAGATGACGAAGTGTTGATACGCCTTTTGCAATATCTTCGTCTTGTAGACCTGCTTGGGTGTCATCCTGAATTTAGCCGGCTCTTTCACCCAATTCTTCAAGATATCTATGGAGTTGGAATTGCTGCTAGGTAGGCTGAAGGGAGTCTCCATAGTGATCATGGGCTTCGACATATGATACATCTATTCATAACCCTATGTCCTGAAGGTAGAAATCTCTATCCTGCTAATGCTGCTCAATGTCATCATTTTAGGATTAGTGTGCAAGACAATCCAATGTATCATGTCTGCTCATGGGAGCACGGGGATACCTGCATGCAATCCAGTACAAGCTAGACTTGCGGATGTTCACATAGACTTGGTAGTCTTCGAGGTCTTCCCCAAATGTGCCTGCAAATGCATCATTGACCTCTTGCCATTTCAGCTTGATGTCCTTGTCTACAATCAACTTGGTGTCTTCATAGTTCAATAGACTTGTAGAGACTCGCTCAACTACTGCTCTAGTCGCACTTTTGTCAGAATCCTTTGATCCTTCTCTCTTGGAGGCCATTAATCCTGAACTACTAAGAGGTAGATGAATGGAAGCTAGATCTAGAGACATAGCAACATGCATGGAAAGAAATCTATCAGCTAAAACCAAAGCAAACTTGAGGAATGACATGCAACATACCTAGGGATTAACTGGAAAGAATTACACAATTTTTCCTGGGAGGTTGGGAGACCGGCTACCAGAACTCCGCAAAAGGTAGTTTGGGCTATCTGGGAGGCTGGTTGGCTACTGGAATTGTGCAATGCGCAATCTCGGTTGGCCTACTGGCTGCTGAAATTGCGTAATGCGCAATCTAGGCTAGCTTAATGACTGCTAGAATTGCGCAATGCGCGATTTAGGCTAGCCTATTGGCTACTGGAATTGCGCAATGTGCAATTTCAGTTGGAAATTATTGTAGGCCCAGTGACTACATTGCACAATTTTCTGGGTTAGTAGTCACTGTCCCTCATAATTGCGCAATGCAAGACTAGAGGATAGTCACTGGGCAGAAATGCGCATTTTCTAGAGGAAGACAGAGCCTTCCCTCTCAAGATTGTGGAATGCTATCTTGGTGAGGCAAAGTCCGGGCCAATGTTGCCTAGACCCACCGACGAGAAACTGATAGGAAATGTGAATGTGAATGCATGAAGATATTGAGTGTAAGCAGGAGTGAATGATCGTGCATGCAAACAGTGAATGAAAGATTAAAAAAATAGAACAACATGCATGTGGGTGAAGCGAGTCACCGAATCAACGACCGTTCATGCAAAACAGTTTCATACATGCGACAAAAGCGAGATGCTAATGAAAACTAAAATGGTGCTAATATAATATAGTATGCATGTAAATGACAACAAGTGTTAATAGAAATCAAGTAAACAACACTCGCACAAGCCAAAACACAAAATGTGACAGAAATGCTGCAAAAGACAAGTTATGAGGACTTACCCGTGAATAGCGAAGCTAGATGTGTCGAAGACTTCTGGATGTGCTGTGGGATGTTAGAGCTCTAAGATTGATGTGAATAAGTGAGCTCTTAAGAATCTAATAAATAAGTTTGAGGCTCATGATGTGCATGCCACAAATCTAGAAAAAAGTGACACTTGGAGGAAAGATTCTTAAACGATCTTTGCATGTAACCTCTAGCTACTAAACATAGCTCCCTAAAATCTAGGGATGGTTTTTACATGTTTCTTTTGCTATTCTGGGAAAGGGGAGCTCAAGCATGCAAGTCAAGTTTTCTCAGTCCCGGGTGGAAACAATCAACTCAATGGTACATGCAACAACCTTCTCAGCTGAGGGGAAAATTTGCGCATTTCTAGAAGGGAGCTGGGCTGGTTACCCAGAAGGATTGCACAATTTATGTGCTGAGCAACTGATTGCTTCCCAGAATTGCGCAATTTCTGGGTAGAGCAGTCCTGCTGGGAGAGATTGCACAATTTTTCCAGCGAAGGGTGACAGGCATATTTGTACAGTTTTGGAGCATAGCAGGCTGCTAAACAATATTGTGCAATTTCTGGAGGGAAGGCTAGTTCCCCTCCAGAATTACACAATTTATTGAGCGATATTCTCAGCTTGCAGTTGGAACAAGTCTAGAGGAACAACCTGTGAGGGGGATGTAACAAGCTATCATACACAGGCTGGCATTCTGCTAAAAAAAACTAAAGCTTGTGTACTTTACAAGGCAAGAAATGCTGCTGAGGAAGGTTGGTATGGAGGCTCCAAAACGAACCTAAGGAAAAATTTTGGAGGGTGTTGTAACTGCTACAATAGGTCCCCATTGAATTATTGTTGGTGGGTTTTCTCTCATCGACTTCAACAAATTTCTCTAAGAGTAAACCTCAAGTTGCACCCTAGCCCTATTTACATCATTGATAGGTGACCTTGTGCTCAACATCAATCAATATCATGGGACTTTGACTGAGTGGTTTCCCTTGTGTTCAACATCGGTGTACATTATCACACATTGGGATTCATGCAGTTCCTTGGTTTCTATTTCACCCAATGGGTGGATTCCTTGCCTCTATGTTAGATTTCATTATTGGTTGGTTTATAGGATTTATGTTGTGCACTAGACACATCTTGTGTACGCCGAAAATGTACTTCAAAACAGTTACTTCGTCTATCTTCATCCGAGTTCTTCCTAAAATTATTAGACCATGTGTTACACTCGTGCTAGTTGATGTGGGATTCCTTAAATCCTTCCTTCGAGCAGATATTTTCCCATCAACTATGACTCATTTCTCTAGGAATAATATCTAAAGTCCTTTTTTCAATACCTTAGGGTTTACAGTCATCATTGGCAAACTCCTTCGCTAATGATAGTGAAAATACATCAATTTCTACTGATTGATAGATTCTTTAAAGTGTTTGACTTCAACACATTTATTTTCACTTGTTATATTGTATTGGGGCACCTTGACACTCATTATAATTATTGGTGAGTTGTCTCACGTTTTTTAACAGTATACATCAATGACTGGTAATAAAATGATTTCTCACGTGGTTGACTTCAGCTCATTTATTCCCATAGTTTACAAATGTTCCATCTGCAATCAGTGAAGACCTCAAGTTGTGTCAGTGTATTGGTTCAGTTAACAACTCCTTTAGTTTTCTTCCAATTACACCTACTACCTTATATGTTGTAATTCTTCAGAGAAGCATCCTATATAGATAAATGTCTTTCAAAATAATCACATCATGAGGATTGGGTCGGCATTTCGAACCAACTGATGTGGTTCATCCTTAGGATGAACCACATTAGTTGGCTTGAAACGTCAACCAAATCCTAATGATGTGATTATTACGAAAGACATTTATCTACATTATGGATCAAAAAAGTCTTAGATCTATCATCATATATGTTGGAACCCGAGTTTATGTTGTACCACTATTCCACCTTTATGAATTGGTACTTTTATGAGGATTAGTTATGCAACATCATTGATCAGGTAGTCTTCTTGTATCATTAATAAGATGTTCTTCTATATGTGATATTGAGACATAGCTCCATTTTGTTCTTTTGTGGTTATGATATGATGATCCATTATGTATTCTACAACAACTTCTATTCACTTATGTATACATTCTAGATCCACTTATGCTTGATCAACAAACATATTTTATTACTTCTGAGCATGGGTATTCCTGCATCAGAAATGAGTTTTCTTTCTGACTCCTTTCCACAGGTGTTCGATGAGTTGGAATATGGTGATCTCCTCTCGGTTTTTCGGATGACTCCTCTCTGTATACTAAATATATTTTGGCCATCATGTACCCCTTATGACCTCATATATTAAGGGGCATCTTTTATAACGTCATTTACCACTCTTGTAGATTTTGATGCTCTTGTATGGCCTTCAGCAACCTTTTCCCATGGAAATTTGATCCTTTATTAAAAAAAAAATTCAAATTCCATATGTGACTCTACCTTTTCAAAAGCATGTACATATGTGGGTTCTATAACTGCATACCCATGTATACCTTTTTAAATATGAAAAAATAAAATATTATACTATTTTTTTAGCGGGGTTCATAGGTTTTACTGAGAGCTAACCTACAGGAGCCCATAACACAACTAAATTAACTGATTTCATGTGGTATATATACACATCTTGGGTAGGCCTAAAACGTATAAGAGAAGGGCTATCGACATTATACCGATTTTTCTCCCATATCAAGTCTAATTTTCCCATGGCTCCTGCACTCCCAGTCCCTATGGAAACCCTTGTTTCCTTTACATAGATGTTCATCATCTTTATAGCATCTCCTTGCACTTATTAGAGAGTTTTTCTTCATGGATCAGGTTGGATGGACCTAGAGGAAGGCTTCGTCAATGCTTTGGCTTGGATCAGGTTGTATCTTTCAGGTACCTATTGCTAATTATCAATAAATAATATCATGTCTTGTTCCTGATATGTTATTGTCTTATGAATAGAAATTTCTATGTTTATATATGATGATCTAACATATATTTTATGCATGCACACTAAATTATATATCATGTATATGTTTCTTTGAATTGATTTGCAAGCTTAATCAATTCTGGAGGAAGCAGAGGGTTTGGACACTACAGGAACATCTTCAAATGTAGGACCTCCGAGTAAGTCTCCAAGTCCACATTTAATAATTCACATGTTTGGCATTCTTGCTTGATTTCTTCTTGTTGATTTTCTTGTTCTTCTCTATTGATGTTTTCAACCCTTACCTTAGGGAACTTTGCATGCAAACTATTGGGATAGGGTCCCTAGGGTAAATTTTTGTTAGTTTAATAGGTTTTTGGCTAGAATTTTGTAAAGAATGTAAAGTATTTGTGAATGTGGAAGTGAAGTGCACAACTAAGTAAGAGTCATATGGGCTTTAGCCCCTTGAATGGGTAGGTGATAGGATGGTTTTGAGACTCACCCATAGGCCGTGGGCCATGGTATTGTTTTATAAAGGCTATAAATATTTGATTCATAGCAAGTGTAGGAGGATAACTTTGGAAAAACATCTGTTGAAAGGGAAAGGTGCTAAGACAGGAAAGGTATTAGGCGAAAGGGGAAGGATCCTGCAACTAAGTGCGCGCATACCTTAGCAAGTCTGCAGCTAAGTACGCTAGTCCCTGTAGTTGGGTGTGCAGGGTAGAAGAGTCTATAATTTGAATGCTAAATCTAATAAAGACAGTTTTGGGTTGAATTAAATGCATTTGAGCCTTGTTCTTTAGTTATGTTTAATTTAATGTATCTTCTTTTTGTAAGTTGTTTTCTATGAATTGAAGTATATTCTCTGCACGGATATATTGGATCTTTAATACTTATGCATGAAAAGTGTACTGAACTATTTCCATGAAGATATTAGATAGATCTATTATTGTAACTATTTAAAACAGGTATATCTACGTGAAGGCAAATCTATGGTTGATATTTACTGAGGGGAAGTCGTGAATCTACCTCTTTTATGTCCGATAAGCACGATCGTATCCCTTCGCAAAGACTTGGAGGTCAATTGGATAGAGTTTCAGTAGTGGACCATAGGAAGGTATAGATCTACGCAAAGACATATCTGAGCTACAAGGGTTTCAAAATACACATGACACGATCTCTGGAAGCAGAAAATTGGTTCTAGCATCCTCTAATACTACTTCGGGTGAGACTGTAGCCTGCGATACACAGGTTGTTGCCAAAAAGGGCCAGCAGTTAAGGTTTTGTTGGTTGGAGTGAATAAATATGAACTTGGGTCAAGCTCCCTTAAGCCAACAAATGGTTCCGTGGCCGGGACTGAGATATATGTAAGAGATGTGTGATGTCGAATAAGTGGCTTCCTATGAAGAAATAGATTGAGAAGTGGATTGACCAAAAAGTGCACACATTTGTGGCTCAAGAGAACAAAAGCCCTAAGTTATCCAAGGAGTAGTGGTTGCAAAGATATCTATACATAGACGAGACCAAAGTGTTGTTTTGTTTCTTCCCTGACGAACTACAAGAGTGGTTGTGTAGAATGGCAGACAGTTAGGGGATGTGTAGGCTCGACGACCCTATAGTGTGGACTTTGAAACTAGTGCAACGTCTGGAAGCATCATAAAGTAACATTGCCCAGGTCGTGGATCACTAGATTGATCGCACACTTGGAATTTTTGTTATTGAGTTTGGGATCGATAAAACTATCAATTATAGTGAAGCAGAACATAGGCTCTTCAAGAAACTGCGAGGTAAGTATTTGAAGTCATTGAAAATGTGGATTAAAATTTTTTTATGTGAAAAGTGGGTTATGAAATTACCTTGATGTTTTGGGTTACACGAAGTGGGAAATTCTTAAGAAAAAATGAAGGAAAAAACTCACGATACAGTCCATTGATCGAACCCCCATCTAGTGAAGACAAAGGGACGGTGTTGACTACACCACGAAGTGCAGTACAATTGATTAAGTAGTGTATCCTGAGGATACCTCATCCGACCACTCCACCTCCACCTCCACCTCCACCTCCACCTCCACCTCCACCTCCACCTCATATTCCTACACATTCACCTCCACCTCCACCTCCATTTCCACCATTCAACATGGCGAACGCGATGAAGATGCCAATTTTTAAGGGGGCAGGGAGCGAGGACCCCGAACAATTCTAGTTTGTTGCAGGATCTATGTGGATTGCACAAGAATGAGCTTTAACCTAGTGCAGATCACCCCAATGCGACATTGGAAGAAACTTATAAAGCACTGAATAAATAATTTAGAAAGCCTAAGTCATAGGCACAGTTGGTAACTGAGTTCAAATAAATTTGACAAAGGATAGACGAGTCATCCTAGGACTTCGATCAGAGGTTGAAATTCCTAATTAGGGAGGCCAATATGGTGATTACACATTCCTAGCATCGAGACTAGTATATCGTGTCACTCTGCCACACTTAAGATTTCCACTGTCACAACAAAAGGTAGCAATGCAAGCAGAAGCCTTAGAAATCATGATGAGGTTGGAAGCCTCACCCATATAGGATACAAACCTTGGAGTGCAACAGATTCACTCCCAGTTGGAAGCTTATACTTAGAGTTACAAAGCCTAAAGAAAGGAATGGAATCCCAGCCTGAGTTGCACGTGGAATTTTGGTGCTTGAAATGCAAGGGCCATGGGAATGATAAGGACCATTATCGAGTTTATAAGAATTATCTTATTGGGGGAGGGCATGTTCCCCTGAATCTAGAAAATACCACTGGGTCGAGTGCGGGAGCTACACCATGGTGTGCTATTTGTCAGGTTACAAGATAGCACATGACAAACAATTTTCATCTTCTACAGAAGTTTGTACATACCCCTCAGTAGTTGTTTTGCAATTTTTGCAATTCGGTAGGTCATGATGAGTGCCATTGTCGAAGCTATGAATTAATGATGGATAGAACCCCTACCTACCGAATGCAGGTAGAAAATTAGCCTCAAGAGCAGGGCATAGGTGGAGCACTCGGAGGATTTCAAGGTCGGGGAAGAGGAAGAGGAGGAGGAGATGGTATAGGTAGTGGACAATTGATCTATTAGAACCGTGGTGAGGCAGGACACTTCGCATGAGACTGCCAAAAACCAATGCATCTGTTATGTCAATATTGCAGACAGTTCAAACATGTGATAGAAGAATGTCTGATCCTTATAGAAAATATGTAAGAAAAGAAGACACAATACCAACAACCTACGCAAAATATCCAAATGATGAGGGTGGAAACACGTGGAGAAGATCATAGTGTAAATATAGTAATAAGAAGTGGTATGACCACCGGCGAAGATAAGGGAAAACAACCAGAGATCGAGGGATGGATGTGCAAGGCCACTGAAAATGAAGTCAAATTTGACCTTAACTGAGCTAAAGAAACTTTCATGGAGGCTAAAATGAATTTCATTGAAGCTTATTTGTCAGGAAGTCAAAAGAAATCTGTTGGGAACAATGAAGTGCAAGATGTAGATCCTCGTTGTTAGCCACTATTCTGAAAACTTGCATGGAGTTGCTGCGTGATAAGAAGGTAGTAGAAGGGCTCCAAGAATTAATAGACAAGTGTGAAGATAAGATTAAGGTTCCTTCAGAACAACGTGCTGTAAGGAAACTCGGTAATCATAAGAAGACGACATGACATGAGATGAGGCTGACTATGCAGATAGGCGAATATGAAATGGACCAAGTCATCCTAGATTTTGGTTCTGATGCAAATGTATTGTCGAAGCAGACATGGAAAAGAATGGGGAGACCTATGCCACAATGGTCTCCTATTCAAATGCACATGGCAAATCAACAGAAGATTATTCCAATGGGGTGCTTATATGATGTGATGGTAGATATTGAGGGCACGAGTGTGCTAGCTGACTTTGAGGTCATTGAAATAGTGGATGATAGTAACCCTTACCCCACGCTACTAGGAATTGATTGGGATTTTGACATGGACATGGTAATCAACTTGAAGAAGTGAAAGATGATTTTTGAGAGGAAGGCACTCATGGTTGTAGTACCACTAGGCCTTGTTGAGTGAGCGCGCTATACTGAACCTGTTCGTGACTTTGTGGAGGATGATGATGATCTAGATCAGATATACAAGATCACATTGCATAATGAAGATTGGATCAATACTATGGCCGATGGACAAATTGCATGGGATAGGGATAATTCTTGCACCTCAAATTTAGATGAAGAGCTTGAACACTGGCATAATCGATTGCATGAAGTATCTACACTGCCTTGCAATATGATGATCAAATCACCACGATGTGTCTTAACTGAGGTAAGGAAGCTTCTCCATTATAATGGTTTGATTTATGTCAATTTGTTTCTGGATGAATTTGAAAGGGATGTACCTGAAGAAAATCACTTCGAAGTTCTTGAATTTGCACTGTGTGCTACACCTGCCCGTTGGTCAGGTACACACAAGGAGAACTTCACTAATTGGAAGGAATATAGAAGGATGATGATATTAAGGTTTGGATATGCTAATACCAGAATGATTGAGAAGTACAGTGGGAAGGATGATCCTCGTGATCATTTTGCACGGTGGACAAAGGGCTTGGGAACAAAGTTGCAACCATAATGGGTGCACATTTTATGTCATACCTTGCATACAATTCCAATGAACTAGTATTTGGAAATGTAACTTTGTCGTGGGACATCTGAATGGGATATCTTAAGAGAGAGTTTCTTATTGAATTTTAGCTTTGAGGATGGGTTTGAATGCATTGATGAAGCACTCCCAGAAATAAAAGCAGCTATATTCAGAACCCCTAAGGAATCAGTAGAATGGGCTCAACCGGATTGGAGTAAGAAACTACACCATGCACTGGAATGTTACAATGTGACTGCTGAAGAGGAAGAAGAAGACCCATAGAATATTAACATTCCAGAGAAAGAAGGACAGCGTGAAGTCGAAGGACTGAAAGGTGAGAAACTAGATATATCAGATCCTTTGATAACTAAACAAGTAAATATTGGATTTGAAGTAAAGCCTAAGTTCACGAAGATAGGAGATTATTAGGACAAAGATACAGTTGATAAGGTGGTCGAACTACTATGCGAATACTAGGATCGATTCCCAACAAATTTCTCAGATCAGAAAGGGATCATAGGAGATTTGGGTGTAATGAAAATCACTTTCAAACCTGACGCAAAGCCCGTCAAGCAGAGACCTTATCGGCTCAATCCAAAGTATAAAGAAAAGGTGTGCCAAGAACTTGATAAGATACTAGATGCCAAAACTATTGAACTAATGGAGGAATTTGATTGGGTGAGCCCAACGGTTGTCCAAGAAAATAAACAAAAAGGAAAAATTAGGATATGTGTAGACCTAAGAAAGATAAATGATGCATACGTACATGATCCGTTTCCAACACCATTTACAACTGAAGTGTTAAAGAATGTTGGCGGACATGAGGCTTACTCATTTACTGATAGATTTTCAGGATACCATCAAATAAATATCACACCGAAAGATCGAAGCAAGAAAACCTTCGCGATGGAGTGGGGTTGCTTTCAATATATAGTAATTCCATTCGGACTGAAGAATGTACCTACAATCTTCTCTTGTGTAGTAATTGTGACATTTAAGGAGTTTATTCATAAATGTTTGGAGGTTTGTTTTGATGATTAGACTATGTTTGGGTTGGTGAAGTGCCATGTTGCAATTCTACGCCTTATGCTGGATACATGCCGCAGATATCAAATCGCACTGAAATTGAAGAAGTGCATATTCTATGTGCCCTTTGGAATTATATTGCTTGGTCATGTAGTATGTAAGCAAGGTTTGATGGGGTACCCTACAAAGATCACTATGATTATGAATTTGGAAGCTCCCAGGAATGTAAAGAAGCTATGTGCGACATTGGGGCATGCTGGGTATTATAGGAAGTTTATCAAGGCTTATGCTCAGTTAACCAGACCGATGGAAAGTTTATTGAAGAAATATGCAACGTTTGTTTGGAATGAAGAATGTCAACGCAACCTAGATGTATTGAAGGAGAAGATGGTGATTGCATCAATCTTGATGTTCTCAGATTGGAAGAAAGAATTCCATGTGCATGTGGATGCCTCTTGCATTACGCTTGGAGAGGTATTGACCTGGGAAGTAGAAGGAGAAATTGATCATCTGATAGCTTTCGGGAGCAGAACGTTATCAAAAGATGAGAAGAAGTATTCCACAACAAAGCGTGAAGGGCTGGTGATGGTCGACGCACTGCAAAAGTTTTGAAATTATTTGTTGGGCACACACTTTAAAATGTATACGGATCACTCTGCACTAAAGTACCTGGTCAATAAGCCTGTGTTGGGGGGAGGGGGAATCTGCCGATGGTTATTGTTGTTTCAGTGGTATGACTTTGAAGTAACTGTGAGGCCTGGAAGGCTGAATGCAGGGCCAGACCACCTGTCAAGGATTGAAATGGGAAAAGAAATAAATAATTTGGAGGAAGGATTGATGGATGTGCAACCCTTTACTGTGCTTGTTGCGGATGACCATTTTGTTGATATCATTCATTTTTTAACCATGGGTACAACTCCAGAAGGGCATTCTACTCAGTGAAAGAAGGAATTAGTGGTATGCTTTGTAGATTTTTCGGTGATTTCAAGACACTTGTATAAGGTGGGAATGTATGAAATACTGCGAAGATATGTTCCAGAGTTTGAGCACGCTAGTTTCCTTGCCGAAGCACATGGAGGAGCAGCAGTAGGACATTATGCAGGAAAAGTGACTGCGCAGGAGATTTTATGCATGGGTTTATGGTGGTTGACATTACATAAGGATTCTAAGGTGTACTGCAAGGTGTGGGATTCTTTCCAAAGGACAAGAAAGCCTTCATGAAGAGATGAATTGCCCCTAAACCCTCAGGGGTTATTACAAGTATTTGATAAGCGGGCTATTGATTTTATAGGATCGATATAACCACTAGGAAAGAAGATGGGTGCGTGGTACATTATTACTGCAAGAGAGTAATTAAAAATATGGGAAGAAGCACAACCAGTGAAGGATTGTTCTACTCCCACTACCGTGAAGTTCTTGCTTGAGTATGTCTTAACATGGTTTGGGTGCCCTAAGGTATTGATGAGTGAGAGGGGTACACATTTTCTAAATGAAACAATCAACATGATGCTTGAAGAATTCCAGGTATACCATCAAAAGAGTACGCCCTATCATTCTAAAGCCAATGGTATTGTGGAAGCATTCAATAAGATTCTAGAGAACACGTTGACAAAGATTTGCAATGCACAAAGGAATGACTGGGACGTGCACAAACAAAAAGTTCTATGGGCATATTGAACGACCTGCAAGAAGTCGACAGGCCAAACTCTATTTAGGTTGGTCTATGGGATTGAGGTGGTAATGCCTATGAATTACATTGTGCCAAGCCTACATATTGTAACTTTGATAGAGATGGTGAATCGTGAGACCTTGAAGGAATGGCTCGTGCAGTTACTCGAGCTAGAAGAAAATCACTTTCTTTTAGGATTTCATCAGCAAGTGAAAAAGGAATGAGAAAAAGCATGGCATGATAGGCATATTAAGCTGCACACTTTCAAGGTGGATGATTTAGTGCTGCTATATGATAGGAAGTTCACAAAGTTTCCAAGGAAATTTCAAATGCACTGGTTATGACCATATGTTGTTAAGGAGCTCATGGATGGTGGTGTAGTTCAACTTGCGAAGATTAATGGGGAGCCATTCCTTGGAAAAGTGAATGGAAGTAGGTTGAAGCTATATATAGGGGATCCTAGCCCCGTGCAATGACTATATGGTGGCATGACAGTCTTGATGTTCCAGGTAGGTGAAAGGGGGCACGAGACTATAAACTACACTGCATGCAGAAGAGAAAAATGCAGTAAGGAGGTTGCACGATGTATGAAAAAGATACAATGGAAGACACTGCAACAGATGATGCTGTGACAAACGATGTTGTGATAGATGGATCTGCAATGGGTGAGCTGCGCCATAAGGTGTGATGTCACGCAACCGGTTCCAAAATTAGCCATTGAAGTCACTGTTCATGATTAGATAACGAAAATATCATTAGGAGGAGTGGGTAGGCTACATTTATACAAAAATATTTGGAGATCTTTTGCTAAAGCAGAATTTATGACCCTAAAATGGAGGGAATGGTCAGATTTGAATTCAAAGTTTCCTATAAATTCGATATGTTGGTCTATTGTAGAACATTTTTCTTTATGAGAAATTAGTACAAGCTCTCTTGTTTTTGCTATATGAATGAACAGGTTTTGGAGGACCTAGTTTCCAGTTTGGCATTCGCAAAGCTTATTGAAATTAGCTAGCAGCTTATTCTCGAAAAAATGTCCGCTCCAGTAAGTTCTGAAGCCACGATCTCTTAAGAAAATACCCCTGAAATTGTTTCCATGGAAGCTACACCTTCAGTGATGATGACATCGAGGTCACCTAGGCAAAAGAAATTGGCTGCTAAGGAGAAGTAGAAGAAACCTGTACTGGTGATTCAACACAAAGAAAAGAAGGACAAGGCAAACAAACTAGAGGAACCAGTGGACTTGGAGGCAGAGGAGCTCTGCAATGGAGTTTAGGAGTTAGATGCTAAGGAGGGCAAGCCTATCACATGGCTCCCGATGTATATACCTCTGCAGAAAGGGAAAGCCAAGGTAACCAAGGACTTGGATTGGGGAAAATTCGCGATCTATACAACGTTGTTACCAGAAGAGGTAGTTTTTGAAGGTGCACCCTTAGTTCACATCCCGGTGTTGAAGATGGAGGATTGGGATCTTGTCGACCACAAGAAATCCCCTCACTTGGCCACCAATAAATACATTACCAAGATTTATTGTGAAGAAATTGGGGTCACAAGGCTGGGACCCATGAAATGGGTCAAAGGAATCGAGAAGGCTGAATTACTGCATATGATTTGCATGCCACACTTCCTTCGGTCGATTGTCAACATTGTCTGTGTACATGAGCTACTCGCACTGGTGCATGATGGGTGCTTATGGATAGGTGAACCCATCCCTATAACTGATATGATTATCCACTGAATTACGAAGTCTCCCTATAAAGGGCTGGAACCAGCCAAGGAATTTGGAGGAAAGAGAAAAGAAAAGGAGTTAGCAGATTAAATGAAAACTGAATTTGGGCTGATCAAAAAGTCATGTGGGTATTTTATCTGCTCAATTCAAGATCAAGTGGTATAATTTTCCGCCCAAATTTTAGCTGGGAAAACAATGAGGAAATGTCGTGTGGACGAAGTTCCGGTGCCAGTCGTTTCATTAGCTGCATAATGCACGAAGGGGGTGTAGTACAACTAGGCACAATATGTATGTAAATAATTCCTGGTGAACTACTGTGAAGCATAGGAGGACAAAAATGCATTTCACTATGCTTGGATCATGTTGCTAATTTTATTAGTAGCATGGTGATTTCCAAAGGATAGCTAGTTTCCTCCATAGGAAGAAGACTTACTAGAGGCAACAAAGTTCGCTTTGTTGTGGGCGATGAAGGATCTAGAGAGGATCATGGAATCAAAGGTTTTTTGGATACTAGTTGAGATGGACCTACACATAGTGATAAGTCAGCGACCAAGGTTGTCTCCAACCTTGTTTAAGCAACTGTGGGCCTTTGCGGAGTATAAGGATGACTTTCATAATGTCTTTATCTGGGCAAGGCGAGACCCTAAGTAGATCTGGCACAAGTTGCCATACCTAGTTTCAAAAATAGATGTGCAGGAAATTATGGGGAGTGGCCAGTGGAGTGGAAAAAACCCACGGGTGTTGGAGAAGGTACCAGTCAAGGTGGAAAAATATATGCTACATAGATGACAACTGCACAGAAACGAAAAGAAGCAACATAAGCAGCGACGCAGGCATTGGTTGACCAGAGGAAGAAAGAAGATGTTGCTAAGGCAGTTGCTGAAAAAGAGCACATTGCGAAAGAGCATGATGAGAAAGAGTATACCGAAAAGAAAGAAACAGTGGAAGACGAGCATCGGCTTCCTAGCATACTATAGAATAGGAACTGTTCACACAGGGAGGAGACTAAGGAGACGAGAAAAACACTCCCTTCACATTGAAGAAGCGGACTAAGGAAACAATATCAGGTCCAAGAAAAAGAAAAAGTCAGATAAACAGACATAGGTGGACCCCATGATCCTCACTGAGGGGGACTTGGATGAGATCGGTGATAAGGTCTGTGATATAACAAAAAAATTATGACAATAGTTCAAGAAAAAATACATGCAAACACTGGGGAGTGTCTAGAAGGATTTGCACGAGTTGCAAATTCAGACAGGTAGAATTCAGGAAAGTGTTGGACAAGCGAGCGGGGTGCAAGTGAGCCTGCCACAAGTGAGCGAGAGCGTGCTAGAAACAAAAAGGACTCTGGACCTCATAATCATGTTCTTACCAAAAGGTACAATTCGCGCAGAATTAAAGGAAGACCACGCCCAACTGGGAAAGATTAATGCCATAGGGGTGAACTTAGCCACTCTATGACTTGAAAACCTCCATGCACATCACTAGGGGATCTCAGATGAGATTTGAATTAGAGAGAAATGAGCATTAGCGATGATCAATGAGGTTAAGTTGAAAAATAAACAAATATTCACTGAGAAGGCTTAGGTCCTAAAAGAAAATGAAAATATAGCAGCACAAGGTCAGATTCTTGAAGAAACAATTGCATAGGCATGTAATTCAGTTCTAGGATTACATATTCCAGAGGCTGCAACAAATGTGAAAAAAGATTGGGAAATTGGCTGCTGTAGTGCGCGAATCGAAAGATGAAATAGGCAGTCACTTTTGACTTCTAGATGAAGATATCGAAACTACAACTGAAACTGCAACTGACTACTGCCTCAGAGGTCAGGGAGTAATGTGACACAACCATCAAGGAGCACTGACTACTCTGGAGAATGCAGTCAAAGGTTGTGAGTCCATTTTTAACAATGTCATGGAGTTATGGGACAATTTGCAGGAGGAGCCACAATTGTAGAGATTTAGTACAAAAATCAGAGAGGCCCAACAAAAATATGAGGAGATCAAAGTGACTACAGGAACTTCGGTGCCAGTCAAGTGCTTCATGCACCTAAAGGAAGGGAAGCTAATATAGGCATAGCTTCATGAATTGCAACAAAAGGAATTAGTGTTAAAGGCTTTGGTTCAACCTTGGACAGAAGAGGCTAGCCATATTTCTCAGACTATTCAGGAAAAAATGAAAGCTTTGCAGCAGACTCATTAGACCATACACCTTGCGGTAAAGGGACCAACTACAGAAAAGTTGGCCGAAGAGCTCAAACATGTTGTAGTACAAGGCACCACAGAGCTAGAAGCATTGAAGCAGGAATTTAGTGAGCTCTGCCACAAAGTAGAGAAGCCATTTGAGTGACTTGAGGGTGAGTCCATATTTTTGTTGGGGGCCTATTGGGATAGGGTCCCTAGGGTAAATTTTTGTTAGTTTAATCAATTTTTGGCTAGAATTTTGTAAAGAATGTAAAGTTTCCATGAAATGTGGTAGTGGAGTGTGCAATTAAGTAAGAGTCAAAGGGGCTTTAGCTCCTTGAATGGGTAGGTGATAGGATCGTTTTGAGACTCACCCATAGACCACATGCCATGGTATTGTAATAGAAATGCTATAAATATTTGAGACATAGCAAGCATAGGAGGATAACTTTGGAAAAATATCTATTGAAAGGGCAAGGTACTAAGACAAGAAAGGTCTTAGGTGAAAAGGGAAGGCTCCTGCAGCTGAGTGCACGCAGACCTTGGCAAGTCCGCAGATGAGTGTGTGGTCCGTGCAGCTGGGTGCACAGGGTAGAAGAGTGTGTAATTTGAATGTTGAATCTAATAAAGAAAGTTTTGGGTTGAATTAAATGCATCCGAGCCTTGTTATTTAGTTAGTTTTAAGTTAATGTATCTTCTTTCTGTAAGTTTTTTTCTATGAATTAAAGTATATTCTCTGTGCGAATCTGTTTGATATTTAATACTTATGCATGAAAAGTGTAATGAACTGTTTCCGCTGAAGACATTAGATAGATTTGTTATTGTAACTATTTGAAACAGGTAGATCCAAGCGAAGGAATATATATGGTTGATATTTACTGAGTGAAAGTCATGAATCTGCCTCTTTTATGTCTAATATGCATGATCGTATCCCTTCGTGGAGACCTGGAGGTCAACTAGATAGAGTTGTAATAGTGTAACATAGGAAGGTATAGATCTACGTGAAGGTAGATCTGAGCTACAAGGGTTTCTAAATACACATCACACGGTCTCTGGATGCATAAACCTAGTTCTAGCATCCCCCAATACTACTTTGGGTGAGACTGTAGCCTGTGCTATATAGTTTTTTTCTGAAAAGGGCTAGTAGTTAGGGTTTTGTTGGTTGGCGTGAATAACTTTGAACCTGGGTCAGGCCCTCTTAAGCCAACACAAATGTTTTTGGAGATGTGTCAATATATATGTAGGATATTGATGCCAATAGGAAGATGTCATGATGAAAGACCATCACAAAGGTAATATTGATTTAATGATTCATTTTCTATTTTTGAACAACATCTAGATGGGCTAATTCAGGGCTACCTTGGGAAGAGCTATAAATGTCATCTACCACTAATGCTCAAGTGGTAGGATGAAATATCCTTAAGGAAGCATGACATGAAGAAGGTAGCAAGGCATGGAGGAAGGCTAGATATGGACTAATGGATCACTTCTTGATGAAAATAAGGATGACATGACTGACCTGATTCATGAATCAAAGTTATGGATGGTCTATGCCCTATAAGAAGTCCCAAAAGGATGTAGGCTCCATAATATAGAATAAATTCATGACATCAAAGGAAGGAGTCCTACAAGTAGTTGTTCATCCCATGATCTCCACCTTAAAGAGCTGTTGGAATCAAGTCCCTAGTCAAGAGGGAGCTTGTTCAAGTCTCTGATTAAGAGGGAGCTTGGGTACATTCCTTTTATAGGAGTGGGTACATTCCCTCAATGGATGGGTATATCCTCCCTAGTTGAGAGGGAGAGATAAAGACATCATTCTTCTCTTCACTTGGGAAGGTAGAATGGAGGATTAGGTAAGCACTTGACATCCGGTACTCTTTGAGGATGTGTTAGGGAATCCAAGATAAGAGTAGTTGTAGAGTACCGATACTATTTCAGGATTGGGAATCCAAGACAAGAATAGTCCTGGTGGAACATACTCTGAGAGAATCCGGGTGGGATATGTTCTGAGAGAGACAATGATGAAAGTGTCTATAAATCATTGTTCTCACTAGCATTGTGTCCTAATCTTGTGGAGAGATAGAGAAGTTAGTCAAGACCTTTCTATGTGACAATGCTCAATGATATGATGCTAAATAATTAGGTTACGATTCCGACTCTTCTTATGAGAATTCTTAGATTGAGAATTTCCAAGTACCATGTATCTATTATGAATACCTCCCTAGTTAAGAGGGAGTGTTGAAATATGTAACTAGGTTTGGCCTTCATAATGACATGTGTAATCATGATTTTATGTAATTAATGAAAAGAAGAAAAATAAAATTATTTTATGCTTGACACATGGGTTTCATGCTCAAGTAATTTTATTTTCATAGATCAAGCTCCCATTATGATCTATTAGGATTGGTAATTAAGTCATAAATTCAATTGCGTCATTGTCATGTATTGAAGAGACATTTGGGCATGTTACATATTGTAAAAAAGAAATTTTTTGAGCCAAAATAACCCTCTGAAGATCAAGTCAAGTGCTAACAATCAATTCGACCTTCACTAGCAACAAGTCAGCCTAATATAGTGATAAGTTGGCCTAATATCAAGTGACTAGAAGCCTATATATATAGGGCACTCAACCTTATTCAAACACCATACTTCACTCACTCACAAGTTCAATAAAAGGGACCAAGAAGTAGCATCCATTCAAGTGAAGAAGAGGAGGACAAGAAGAAAGGAAGATTGAAGGAATTTTGGATCTGTTTTGGGCTATTTCAGTTCACATGTGCAAAGAGATTAGGGATCTTCCTTCTATAACAAATCAAAAGTATATTCATCTTAAGGAGGCTGAAATAAGTCAAGGAAAGGACCCACATTGCAAGTCGAATTGATAAGGAAGTTATCACAAGTCAAGAGAAGGAGGAAAAGGGTTAGAATTTCCCTAGTTCTGTCCACACGTGCAAAGATTGCATTCATTTTTAGGAGGCCGAGAATTGCAGGAAGAAAGGACCAAAAGTTTTAGACTAAGTGTTGCAAGACCAAGGGTTAAGAAATAAGCAACATCAAGTTGAATTTGACCTAAGGAAAGCATTGACTTGATCTTGGAGGAGTTTATTTGTCATGGGTCTAGGTATTGGAATTCATCAATTGAAGATACTATAAGAAGAAGAATTTGTTTGGGTTTTCCTCTCAAGCTTGGAGAGGTTTTGGCCCTGGATGACTACCTACATCTTGTGTCCCTTTATTTTTTGGTTTGATAGATGTTTGATAAAGAATAACACATAATAATAATTAAGTCAAGAAGAATCTAATTAAGAAAAGTGAAAAAGTATTTACAAGCAGTTATCATTGTGTTGATGCCTCAAAAATTGCTGTGAAAACACGAGGGAAAACCACGTAGTCTGGACCTTGAAAGCAACTCCTTTTCCGTTTGGTATAGTGGCTTCGACTGGGGATAATGGGACCAGTTTCCCAGTTAGGGTTGATTTGATAATTTTGATGGAATGATATCAGATGTAACGGGAAATGACTAAGCTAAATGTAATTTAATATAACTACTAAACACATGCATATATCTTTAATCTAACATTATCTAACTATAATATACCTGGGAATAAAATATGATATGCGATCTACAATGATGTCTTACAACAATTAGTAATAAAGATCATTCAACTGCCAAAAGAAATGAAATCGTTTAAAGATAATTGTTTTGGATAGATAGTTAGACAAAACAATTATGAGAAATATATCGAATATAAAAACCGTTCATGTATTTAAAACAGAAACAGAGCTAACATCATACAAAAGTGCAATAATAAAAAACTATAAATCTGACTTTTATACACAAAACAATTGAAAGAAGAATTATTGCTTAATACATAAATAAAACATAATCATATGATAAAAATACCATATATGATAAGTCCTGCTCATGTGCTTCAACAATATTGACACAATCTCATTCAATCCAACATATTCTAAGAGTACAAAAGTGCATTTTAGTAGAGCATGCTAGATATTTAAAGAAATATAGATCTTGTTCCATTCATTTCATCAAAATCTCTTCAAAAGTACAAAAGTGTAATGTCTTGAAAAGTGTTTTTGATAAAATTTCTGGACCTCTCTCTAAATGCATGAGAAGGGTTTAAATACTAAACTATATGTCTCAAAATAGATTATAACAAAAATAGCTGAGGAGGTTTCAAACAACCTTCCTCAGAATATGCAAAAATAAAACTAGAAGAAAAATAAACTAATGACTAACTCCTTTGAACTTGATATCTAAGGTTGCAAATATTAGTCATTGGCTTGAGCTAAGGTGGCTGGCCAATTGCAGATTTTAACTACCCAACAAATATGGCATATGTTAATGCTGACACCATTTTTTGTGTAGAGGTTGTTAAAAACCTTAAAGTCATCCACTAGATGTGTAGTTTTACTAGAAATTGATAGTATGCTTCCCAATTCAGCATGTTTAGCCATTTGATTGCCTCCTCATTTTCCTGTGCTGCTTGTTTCCACTACTACTCTAGATGTTTGACATTAGGAAGAAACCCTAGTACACACTCCTTTACAAGATTTGCGCCATGAAGATTTTCATAAATGGCTTCTATTATGCTATTTGCTACTATCACTACTATTGTTGTTGCCCTTTCTGCCTGTTTCAACCGAGAATACCTATATGTAAACATAATATCTTTATGACACTCTTCTAGTTTTGGTAGGTTAAAGTTTCTTCCATCCTCTGACTCTTACTAGGTGATATATTCAAAAACCCTTTTGTGTATTTCGTCATAATCAAACCTCATATCGATAACTTGGTTTGTTAATTTATCACTGGTCTTGCAATGAGGATTTATTTGCGAGATTTTCTAGCAAAATACTTCTTTTTGCTGCATTAGTAGGGAATTAAGGTTGAGTGCTTCTTTGATGAATTCGTCGATTTGTGGATCGTTTTTAAATTTATCTATCATGGCTTGTATCTGTGAATCCTTTTATACTCAGCCAACTTGCTGTTGTATCCTCATCTATTCTAATTCTCTTTGGAGTTGGGCTACTTGTAATTCTACTTGTTGATTAGATTTTTCTCAGGCTAATTATTGTTCTAGCAGGAAAATTTTCTATTCCTTTTCCTTCAGTAGCATTTGGACCTATACCACTTTGTCAATGGTCATTGTGGCATATGCTCTTGTGAACTGCAACAACTTTGTGATATTCTCATATGGGTCAATAGGTGAGTCCTTCCATACAATACCCATTAGTTCATTTTTCGTAGTCGTAATAGCCATGACGTCCAGTTTCCTTTTCTTCCTTTGTCTTTTGACTACATCCTTATGCGTAGGACTATCAAATACATATAACAGAGGTATATCCTCAATTCTTAGGATAATCTCTAAAGTAGGAATAGAAGGAATGATCTCAATGTCTTGAGTGCTTGTAGCTCCTTCCCTTGTTTTTTCTAGATTTTCTTTATGCTAGGTTTTCTTGGGAGTTTTCATTTCAGATGTTTATGTTTATGTGGAGCTTTTTATTGAAATTCTCCCATTCTCATTCTAGGTCAATGATTGGAGCTTTACTTGAATGAGTTGAAGTAGAAGAAACCTTTGTTTTTTTCTTTGCTAAGGCCTACTCAGTTGTTTCCTCTGTACTTTCAACTGTGTCTTTTTCAGACTCTTTATTTTTGTTTCTTGCCCCATTTTGAGATTGCCGCTCTTAGTGCTCTGAATCATGAGTCGACACCTCTTGGGTTTCTTCTTTGGAGTTTTATTTGGAGCTTCCCTCCAAGCTTATGCTAGGAGTTGGCTCCCTTATTGGTTCAATCTGTAGTAGGTCTAATGGGACCTTTAATAATCTCTCTTTCTTGTACACATGGAAAGCCTTAACATCTTCTGGGGTCAAAAGTAGTGATGCCATATGCAAAATTTGTCAAAATATTTTTGGTTGTAGGAAGATGTCATCAAAGGCATCCTCTTCATGGGTGAACTATTTTAGTTTTACCATAGTGGTAAATTCCTTAACAGTGCCACTTGGGTCATATTTCCTTCTTGGAATTGTATCTAATTTCAAAGATGTAATAATCTTTGCTTCTTTTAATATGCATGTCCATAATCATGTAGTGCAAAAGCACCACACTGTAATAGGAATGTAGGCCAAATAGCCTTCTTGTGCTCTTTCAGTCCTCTGCTCAATCCTCCTTCCCATGTTGTTTGGTAGGATATTTCTCTTGCCATTAGTTTGTCAGGTATATAATATGGGAGGCATGCGGTGAAGCAATTCTCCCAAAAACTTTGATGTAGGTGAATGTCTCTTCTCCAAACCATATGGCTACTAGAAAGATATCTACTTCGAACTCTTTAGAAAACCTAGGGGAGACTTTATTGAATACTACTTTACAAATAGGTAGCATAACCCCTTGACATATTTTATAAAAATGGGGATGGAATTGAGATTCCCACAGAATTTTATGGTATATATGGATGGGAAGCAGGTTCTATATAGTCCACTTCCATCCCATATTGGGAAATTGAGAATAAAAACAAATTGCATCCATAACAAAAGCACTTATAAAGAAAGGGGGAAAAATCCTTAAAGAAGTACTTCTTTTCCTTCTATATTCTATAATGGCCTTTTCCAAATTGTCTGATAAATATTGAGCCTAGTTCATAATTTTTGCATTTACTACTACATCTATTAATGGGATCCATTCCATGGAAAACTTGGTGCTTTCGGGTCTACCGAATAACCGACATATCATTGCTGCTGTGAAACTATGATGGGGAGAAATGGATGTTGTTGAGTACATACTAGTTTTATCCCATTTGAGCTTGCCCCTGCATGATTTCTAGGTCTGCGTGACATCTGACGGGTCCTCATTTTCTTTGGCAAATTTCTCAAGGAATTGTTTGTTGTAGAGCTTTTGCGACTCTAGTAACTCGTACATTAGTTGTAGGTTGTCACCTAAGAAAGGCCCCATGACCTCTTGCCTGTTATTCTTGAAGGCTCTCTCTAAGATGTCTACCTCGTCAATTACCCATTTTACCATATCTGTGTATGGTATTATCTTTGGTCTCGCAGCTATTCGGTGAAGGAATGAACATGATGTTTTGAAATAGGAGGCTTCAAATGACTCTTGAGCATCAGTTGTGCCCTTTGATACTAGTGGCTTGGGCTTCTCTTCTTCTAACAATTTATATATGGCCTCCCATGTCGTAGTTCCTCCATCTTTGTTGCATGTGTTATTAGAGAAAAGTGGCACCATGTATGATTTCTCAGATGCAACCACCTTTCCCTTCTTCACCGTTCTTTCTAATGATGTCCTTTGTAGAGGTTTCCTGAAATGGAGCAAAATGGAAGTTATCGGATAACCACAAGTGAGAATGATAGTGAGAATTAAATGATACAGTTAACCTCAAAAATCTGACAAGAAAGGAGCTTTTATTCAAAATGTAGATGAAAAGATATCATATCACGTCGAATTGATTTTTAACATAAATGCCATTTAACTTATTAAATAGCCACTAAGGCTTCTTATCCTTTCCTTTATTACTCATTAAACTACCACATAGTAAATGGGAAGGAAAAACTTTAAGGTGGCGAGTTTAAGCTATGAGAACGCTAATTTTGTGATTGCAATAAGATTATTGCAATATCACAAATCGCACTATCACATTTTTGGTTGTGAGCTTTCCTAGAGCTTTTTAATATTTTGCAAGATGCGAGATGCAAGATGAGTGACATATTATTTATCGTTTAGAGTGTAGTTTTCCCAAATGAGTAATTATTTCATAAAGTGCTTTTCACTATGTGCTAAACTTAACTTACAATTTATAACATTTTCTTTTATCGGGTCCGGGTTCCTTCGCACTTCACAAATTCTCACAGTTCATAAGATTGGCTTTTAAGTCAAGTACTGCGATAGTATTGACTCGGTCTATCGCAATATCGCATCTGGCATGGTACAACATGTTTTGTGAGTTGCGTCCTTTGTGAAAGTCGATACGTGATTGTGATAAGCACTTCATTTGATAGGAAATGCCTTAAGTCTTTGCTTTGAATGAAAATTCCAATGATATGTAAGTTAAATGTGGTGATTCTTTCTATCGTAATTCATGGATTTTCTTCGTTTATTACTCCTTTCAACACACTTGGTCCAACGGTATGTGAAAAGGAGAGAGTTGCTAGTCTTAGAGGGTTTTGACTTGATATCTTGATTTATTTCTAAAAGTTTAAAGAAAGCACCTAAGTGCTAAATTTTTCTTGGAGGGTTTTTTAATAAAAGGTGCCCATTTACTAATAGAACATTTAGCTATTAAATAAATAAACAGGGGGGTGGGGGGGTGTGTGGGGGGTTGAATAGCAGAACAATTGGCGATTCATTGAAGAACTAGTTATCTCTGATAGTTTTTTGCAATTTCTAAAACTTCCAAAATAAAGATAGTTCATAAAATAGGAAATACATGAAATCTAAGATAAGTAATATTTCTCTGAATAAGAAAGCAAAATCCACCTAATTATTATCCATGTTATTATCCTTTTCAAAATGAAAATTCCTTCGTCTACATCAGTCTTGGTTTTAAAGATAAAATAGGGGGCTCTTGCAAATTAGCGTTTAGATGTACTCATTTGTCATAGGTAGAGCCTCTATTGCCAGCAGGCGTACATAGCCTCGACAGGGTTACCTTTTAACCATAAATTATTTAGTATCCCATCGAGATAAGAGTGCAATTTTTAGAGATAAATTTAGATTCATATACTTACAATTTTCTTTGCTTTTCTAAATAGTTTATTTATTTATTTTTAATTTTCATTTTTTCTACTTAAAGGTCGTTGTCCTGGTTTGGTGGCCAAAATTGACAATGCCATTCACCAGTTGTAATTCAACTGAACAAGCTGGCTCGTAATGAGACCCCTTGTCTTTTGATTAAAATAATATCAAGCCATTACCCCATTTTGATATGTAGTATTGGTAATGTTATTTTACTATTTCCCTATGATCATTATAAGTTAGCTCATTATGAGACCTTTGATCCTTTAATTTTAAGTATATTTTAGAATTACACTCTAAAAAGAGAAAAGTTTACCAGATGTGGAGAATCATTGACTCCTTAAGAGTTTCTAGATGACAATTATAGATTTGAAGATGCTTATCTGTAGAGAGTCTTTGCTTTTTTAAAGATACTTTTCTTGACTGATTGTAGAACAAAGGTCTCTTTATAAGTTGAGGTTTTGCAAAGGACAAGTAATTTTGGCGGAAAACAAGCAGGTTTCGGAGTAATAAAACATAGCTTATGTTTCAAATGTGAAAATTATCTTCTCAACAATCTCTACTATAACAAGTGAAAAGCCAAAATATAAAAGATATTATTATTGTAAAGGCCAAAAGTAAACGCTATTTAACTTTTATTTTCCTAGAAAAAGTAAAGGCAATAGTGTACAAGGGATAGAAGAGGTTATCTTCTATGAAAAAGTTTTCTTCAAAATCTGCCCATTAATAGGTAGAGAATCTCTCTTGCTTGATAAATCTTGTAGTAAAATGGTGGATGGGCTGATTTGTTCCGTAATCTGAAATGGGCCAAGCCACATTCTTTGGAATTTGGTATGCTTACCTTTCTCCTTGTGTGCTTTATCTCACTTAAATACAAGGTCTCTGAGCTAAAAGGATTTAGGACTTACAGAATTTGCATCAAATGAAGATTTAACTAACTGTTGATGATGTGCATGTGTGATTTTGGCTTTGTCTCTTTATTGTTTAAGCTTGAGGATTTGTGATTTCCTTAATTGCATAGAAGAAGAAGGAGTTTCTTCAATAAATTTAACTATGCCTAGAGAGGGAATAGCTACATTTGTAGGGAGAACAACCTCTTTCCCATAGACCCTATTAAAAGGAGAGGTGCCTATTGAGGTCTTCTGCGTTATTTGATTTTCCCATAAAGAAAATGTTAAAGATTTGTGCCAGTTTTTTTGACTTCGATCAACGGTTCGTTTTATGATTTTCTTATGATATTTTTGTTTGTAAATTCGGCCAAACCATTTCCCTGAGGATAACAGTTAGCAAAATATTTAAGTTTAAAACCTCTTTTAAGGGTAAATTTTTTCATAGCATTACTTGTTAAATAAGTTGCATTGTTAAACATGAGGGCAGTTGGTAAACCAAATCTAGTAATAATAAACTGGTCAATGAATTCAATGATGTTTTCAGAATTGGCTACCTTAAGTGAAATTTATTCCACCCATTTTTTGAAGTAATTAGTTGAAGTAAGGATATATCTATGTTGTTTTGAAGAGTGAGGAACGATCTCACCTATTATGTCTAGTCCCCATTGTTCAAATGGATATTCAATGTTGATCGATTGTAATGGTAATGTGGGTTTCCTCTATTTTCCAATAACTGTTTGACAAATTTTAGATTTCCTTACATATTCACGTGCATATTTGAACTAGGTTGGCCAATAATAGGAAGCATGTAGGATTTTATGTGATGTTGTGTCTCCTCCAAAATGTCCACCAACTGGTCCATCATGGAGTTCCTGCAAAACCTTTTCTACATCAGATTTTTCAAGGCATCTAAGATAAATAGAATCATAATTTTTTCTAAACAACACATAATTGATGATTTCATATTGCTTAGCCTTTATCCTCAAAGCCCTTTTTCTTTTGTAACTTAGTTGTATAGGGGCATATCCATTTTTCAAGTAAAAGATGATATCAACATATTTAGATTCAGTATCGTTGATGCTTACCTCACATATTTGTACATCATCACCTGAATCTTGTAATGTTGGCAAGTTGGATGCTCCTGCTAACATTTTGCAAAAACCTTGACCTTTAACAATTTTAGCTGGTATGATCTCAGTGTCATATTCTTGTAGTGCTATTACCCAATTTTCTCTTTTCCACCTACTTATCTTTGCATTAGTAAATTTCTCACTGTTGAGAATGGGACTACTACCTTAGTGTGAGTCTTGAGAAGAAAGGGTTTGAAATGCTTTATTGATTTGAAAACAACGAAAGCTTTTTTTTCAACATTTGAATAATTTAATTCAGCCCCTTGCAAGTTGGAGCTAAAAAAGGAAATTGGTGCTTCAAGTTTGTCATTATTGACCTGTGTTAATATAGTTGCATATGATGTCTCGAAAGAAAAGGTATATAAAATGAAATGATTAGAAAAATTCAGAGCTTCTAAAGAGGGAGAATTTATGATTGCTTGTTTAATTAGATTAAAAGCTTCATGTTCAATATGTCCCCATTTAAAAACATGATTTTCTTAGTCATAGATTGGAGGGGTAAAATAATTCGTGAAAAGTTAGGGACAAATATTTTGACAAAATTTATCTGACCTAGGAAAGATTGCATGGATTTTTTATTATGAGGTAAAGAGATTTCAGAAATTTCTCTTATCCTATCGGGATCAATGAGAATTCCTTCTCTGGATACGATAAATCCAAGGTGCTTTCCTTCACTCAAAGAAAATAAATATTTCTTGGGATTTAGAGAAATTCCATATCTCTGACAACGCTCAAAGATTTCTTTTAAATCCTTCAAATGATTACTTTGATTTTTTTAATACACATGTATGTCATCTAAATAAATTACCACTGATTTATTCATCAAACCTTTGAAAGCTATGTCCATGGCACTATGAAATGTTGCACCAACATTGATTAACCCAAATAGCATCTTTTGGTAGCTATAGGTGCCCCATTTGGTTGGAAATGTGGTCTTTATCCGGTCATCTAGATGTACGAGAATCTGATTATAACCTAAAAAACCATCCAGAAAAGACATCAGTTATGAGCCTGCAACTGATTGCAGTATTTGTTCCATAGGATGTAATGGAAAGTTGTCCTTCTGACAAGATTTGTTGAGATTGCGGAAGTCTATACATATTCAAATATAACCATTCTTTTTCCTCACTGGAACAAGGTTAGAAACCCACCTTGAATCCTTGATAGGAAAAATTATTTTGGCTTTGAGAAGCTTATTCATTTAGATTTGATCTGATTTTCTAAATTCGAATGAATCTTTCTCAACTTCTGTTATACATGCTTTTCATCGGATATCATGGGAATGGTATGTTAAATGATGGAAGTATCATATGTCCTAAGATCTTCATAGTTCCAAGTAAAGACATTTTTGTATTTCTTTAACAAATGAACAAAGGCTAATATTTCATCGGGTGTAAGACCAAGTCCTAGGTTGACATTTTGAAGCTTAAGATCAGTTCCAAGATTAACTAATTCAAACCTCAAAGTTGAACTCTGAAGTTTGAGTTAGTGGGTTTCTTGAATCTGTCCTTAAGATCATATAAGTCATCCAACTTAACCACAGATTTAGGTATGGAATTTGCAGTTATTTCTTACTTAAGTTTGTTGTCATGTTGATCTTCATCTATTATTTGGTCATCAAAAGAGCATTCATATCTTAGAAAATTTATGATATCCGGATATTATTAAAGACTCACCAATTGGTAATATTGTTGGGAATAGAAGGCCTAAAAATTAATTCAATAGAAAAGCGATCGGGGCTATAATCTCTTGGTGGAACGAGCTTGGATGCAACGTTAGCCAAAAGATCGACACTTGCATTTTGGAGTCTTGGGATAGGGGAAATGTTAAATGTTATAAAATGGGAGGTGAGGTCCTGGACTAATGTTTGATAATGTTTCAAATGTCTAGAGAGACAATGTATAGTATTCCTCACCTGTTTAATTACAATTTCTGAATCTCCAAATACTTGAAGATATTTGATATCAAGCCCATGGCTTTATACAACCCTTGAACTAATGTGTCAATTTCAACAGTGTTATTTGTGCATTCGAGTTCAGGTCTGCATGCTAACATAGTTTTTCCCCTTTTGGGCGAACTAATATGGATCCTACTCTAGCTCCATTGTTAGATTTAGATCCATCAAAACATAATTTCCAAAATAAAGACTCAACTACAGGTTTATCTACAAAATTTATACATTTAGAAGCATCTATTTTAGAATAATTTTCAACTTTTGATATAATAAAATTTTCCAACAAGGGTGATGTATTTGCATTGAAATTTCCTAGAAATGATTCAACTGAATAATTTCCAATGATATTGCTACTGTATGCAACAAGCTCATTTTATCCCTCCAGTTCTGTGACGATATAATTTTGATGTTTCTCACAGTTAACCCTTATTTGATTTGGCTTACCATTATAAGGAAGCCACATATGGGACCAGTCGGTTACGAAATAGCCATGAAGCTTTTCTGACCAATCTCTACTAAGGATCAAGCTGAAGAATTTCGAGATATTAGCCACAAGAATGTCAATCACTTGACATACTTTCAGGTTTTATGAGAGTCTAATAGTGACTTAATTGAGTTCTCCTATAACTTCGACTTGAGATCGATCTAACTGCATGCTACGAACAACAAATTTTTGGGGTTCTACATTCAATTTCGCACAAACTGTTTTTGGTAAAATGTTGGATGAAGCTCCAGGATCAACTAAACAATTGTGTAGATTTTTATTGAAAACTTCAATGTTAAAAGAAATTGAGGTGTATGGGATTGGGCTTTTCCTCCGATTAGAGCAATATCAGTTGAATTGATTTTTTGTAATGAGGTAGTAGGAGGCCTTCCCATTTCTTGAGAAGCCTATGATATTACAGTAGCAAGAAGAGGAGAAGTAAGGACTACTTTTAGTTCTTTGAGCAATAGATTTTTTTCATATCTTCAATGATGTTGTATTCCATTTCATCAGAAACTATCAAGATTTTAGCTGAAGGTGAAGCATTTGATTGAGGAGGAGTGGTTTGATTAGATTTGGGGGATATTTCTTACCTATTGCTTTATCTTTGGGAGCTGGAGTTGATGCTTTCTATTTTAGATTTTGTGGAAAATCAATAGTGCTTCTCCTCCTAGTTGCAATAGGTAATGCTTCTTGTGCTTCTTCATTAGGAAGAATGAAATCCAATATTCCTTGTAATTCAAACACTTCTTCGTCATCAATTTGTTCTTTAGATGTTGATATTTCTTCTTCCTCCACTGTTGGCTAGATAAATCGATCTTGTGGACAAGACCGATCTCCCTAGTATCAGAAGATAGTCTAGCAACAAACAGACAAACAAATCTATCTTTCTCTAGACATATATGATTTATAAATAAATACTATAAAGGTGTTAAGACCCTACCTTAGATCCAATTCTTGTTCATAGTAGCCATCCTTCAATTGTTCGAAAGAGTTACCTTTGAGGACCTATAATCACAAACAAGCAAACATTAAATAGCACCTGCATAGAAAATATCATAAATCATGTCTATTATGGTGATCAAAGAATCCATAAAATAAACCATGAATCAACAACTTATTGATAAAAACAAACTTATTTGTATTAACTTTGAAGTAGAAGAACCTTACAAACTTTTCAGCCTTGATGTTGAACAAGCTCTTCCTGAGGTTCGAAACAGGAATTTCCTTTACTTTGAAAAGCCTTGCACTCTTCCAAATGAGATCTTAGAGGTATGTAGTCTTTCCTCATAAAAACTCAACTAAAGAAGACTAAGTTCCAACAACATTTCACCTCAAAAATATTCAGCTTCTAACCTCCCTAGTAACCAGCCCAATGCCTCTTTTTATAGTGCAGAGGAGGAGGGTACATGTCCACCTATGAAGGGATAGAATCCTCCTTCAAAGGGATAAGCTCCTCACATCAAGGCGTTAGCTCCTTAAGGTATGGGATGCATGAACCTTAAGAGAGTGAACTTGCCACCTCAAGATTCCTTCCAGAAGCTTGTAGAAATGACTGAAAGTGAGTTTTTAGAATGTACTCGTGCCTTTTTAACTTTTACAGGGGTCCACACCCATAACACAGAGACAGAGCAGTGAGGTGCGCAGGAGACATGACCATTAGGTGTAGGACCGCAGGTATTACAAAGAGAAAGTGTGGAACCAGAGTTTTAGAGACTTTTGAGGGATTTCTCTTATTTTCAAGGCTTGATATGAGGAATTGAGGCTTACGACTTTCAAAGGAGGAAAGTATGAATGGTAATGGACTCACACAGAATGCAGAATGTCAAGGTGACAATTTTTAGTGCAACAAATTGCCCCCTAAAGTGCGAAGTCTGTAATAGATGAAGATAGAGTTTGTCATTTATGAAGAGTGAAGTAATTTATCATTTCAACGATCATCTTGTCGAAACCCCAGTCAGAACCTATAAAAACATTTAATGCAAAATATATATATGTAGACATATCATCACTGAGGTAGGCATTCCCATACTCAGATCAAAACTAACTAGAAAACTGACTAAACTATCCTGATACAAGAATGATTTTGTAATACATCAAGAGAATAGACATATGTAGTTACAGTATGAATGTAGCCATCTGTTTATGAATAGTCCACTATATAATGAATAACAAAATTCCTCACAACTCGGATGGTAGAAACTAGATCCAGGGTCTTGATTTCCGCTTCCCGAACTAGTACTATTCTATCCATGTGAATGAATGTGTTGAAGTCGAACATGGTAGAAACCACTTGATTACCAGTCAATGATGTGAACTGTTAACAAGTGTGAGAGAAACCACCAGTAATGTCAATGGCTCTCAAAGTACTCAGTACAATCCATGAAACTTGAATAAATGAGTTGAAGTCGAACATGTCATAGAATCCTTTGATCAAAGGTCAATGATGCAACCTATTGTTGAAGGCGAGAAACCTGCCATTAGGGCATGCAGATTTCAAGGTACTGACGATTTCTAGATCAACTTCCTAGATAATGAGCAAAAGTTGATAGAAAGCGATCCGTCGTAGCTAATGCCACAACACGAAATCATAGATCAAGTTTTGAAGAAATATATTGGCAAGGACTGACTCAGGGATGGTCAAAATGGATGACAGATATCTTGCAGATGAATGGTTCGTTTGAACTAATCTCTTGAACACATAACGACATTGTAGATGTCTTGGTGACAATTGACCCAAAGCTAATACCTAGAAATTGGCTGAAGACTTTCAATGTGGTTTGATTAATTGTTAGGCAAAAGATTTCCCAACCTAGGTGAACAAAAAGTGTCGTGTTCAAGAGTGGTAAATGGCTTTTCTAAAAAACAAAGTGTAACAAATAGGTTCATTTTTCTATCTTTTCCCCCACCATTTCTGGAAAGTACCTCTTTATTTTTGACAAAGGATAACATTTTCTTGTTTATAAGCTCATCCTTCGGATGAGTCCAACTTAGTTTAAAATTCGAACCCTAAGAAGGAATGGTTCGTTCCTGTTTAAAATTGAAAGCCAATTTGTTGGCCGGATAAATCGATCTTCTGGACAAGGTTGATCTCCCTAGTATCAGAAGATAGTCTAGCAACAAACAAACAAACAAATCTATCTTTCTCCAGACATATACGATTTATAAATATATACTATAAAGGTGTTAAGACCCTACATTAGATCCAATACTTGTTCGTAGCAGCCATCCTTCAATCATTCGAAAGAGTTTCCTTTGAGGACCTATAATCACAAACAAGCAAACATTAAATAGCACCTGCATAGCAAATATCATAAATCATGTCTATTATGGTGATCAAGGAATCCATAAAATAAACCATGAATCAACAGCTTATTGAGAAAAACAAACTTCTTTGTATTAACTTTGAAGTAGAAGAACCTTACAACCTTTTCAGCCTTGATGTTGAACAAGCTCTTCTTGGGGTCCGAAATAGGAATTTCCTTTACTTTGACAAGCCTTGAACTCTTCCAAATGAGATCTTAGAGGTATGTAATCTTTCCTCATAAAAACTCAACTAAAGAAGAATAAGTTCCAACAACATTTCACCTCAAAAATATTCAGCTTCTAACCTCCCTAGTAACCAACCCAATGCATCTTTTTATAGTATAGAGGAGGAGGTTACAGATCCACCTATGAAGGGATAGAATCCTCCTTCAAAGGGATAATCTCCTCACATCAAGGGGTTAGCTCCTTAAGGTATGGGATGTATGAACCTTAAGAGAGCGAACTTGCCACCTCAAGATTCCTTCCAGAAGCTTCTAGAAATGGCTGAAAGTGAGTTTTTAGAATGTACTCGCACCTTTTTAACTTTTACATGGGTCTGCACCCATAACATAGAGACAGAGTGGTGAGATCTGTAGGAGACATGACCATTAGGTGCGGGACTGCATGTAATGCAAAGAGAAAGTGTGGAACCAAAGTTTTAGAGACTTTTGAGGGCTTTATCTTATTTCCAAGGCTTGATATGAGGAATTGAGGCTTAAGACTTGCAAAGGAGGAAAGTATGAGTGGTAATGGACTCACATAGATTGTAGAATGTCAAGGTGACAATTTTTAGTGCAACAGATTGCCTCCTAAAGTGCGAAGTCTGTAATAGATGAAGATAGAGTCTATCATTTATGAAGAGTGAAGCACTTTATCATTTCAAGGATCATCCCGTGGACACCCCAGTCGGAACCTGTAAAAACATTCAATGCAAAATATATATATGTAGACATATCATCGCTGAGGTAGGCATTCCCATACTCAGATCAAAACTAACTAGAAAACTGACTAAACTATCCTGATACAAGAATGATTTTGTAATACATCAAGAGTATAGACATATCTAGTTACAGCATGGACACGGCCATATGTTTATGAATAGTCCACTATATAATGAATAACAAAATTCCTTGCAACCCGGATGGTAGAAACTAGATCCAGGGTCTTGAATTCCGCTTCCCGAACTAGTATGATTCTATCCATGTGAATGAATGTGTCGAAGTTGAACATGGTAGAAACCACTTGATTACCAGTCAATGATATGAACTGTTAACAAGTGTGAGAGAAACCACCAGTAATGTCAATGGCTCTCAAAGTACTCAATACAATCCATGAAATGTGAATAAATGAGCTGAAGTCAAACATGTCATAGAATCCTTTGATCGAAGGTCAATGATGCAACCTATCGTTGAAAGAGAGAAACTTACCATTAGGGCATGTAGATTTCAAGGTACTGACGATTTCTAGATCAACTTCCTAGATAATGAGCTGAAGTTGATAGAAATCGATCCATCGTAGGCAAGCCCACAACACGAAATCATAGATCAAGTTTTGAAGAAATATATTGTCAAGAACTAACTCAGGGATGGTCAAAATGGATGACAGATATCTTGCAGATGAATGGTTTGTTTGAACTGATCTCTTGAACACATAATGACACTGTAGATGGCTTGGTGACAATTGACCCAAAGCTAATACCCAGAAACCAGCTGAAGACTTTCAATGTGGTTTGATTAACTGTTAGGCAAAGGATTTCCCAACCCCGGTGAACAAAAAGTGTTGTGTTCAAGAGTGGTTAATGGCTTTTCTAAAAAATAAAGTGTAACAAACAGGTTCATTTTCTCTCTTTTCCCCCACCATTTCTGGCAAGTACCTCTTTATTTTTGACAAGCTTGAGGAGGATAACATTTGCTTGTTTATAAGATCATCCTTCGGATGAGTCCAACTTAGTTTAAAATTCAAACCCTAAGAAGGAGTGGTTCATTCCTGTTTAAAATTGAACAGGTCCTTTACTGTTAAATTTTAACGAGTCTAGTATAGGAAAAACTCGGTGTTTTTCAATTTTAGGGAGTTAGAAGAAAAGTTTAAGAAAACTCCATGGGGGTACTTTTTCATAAAATAATCCCTCAAGCCCGAAAAAGGATAAAATAATATAGGAGGGATAACATTTCCAATACTTTAACGAGCTGGAAAGGACAAGCGCTCGACAATCTTTTCATATTTAATGAGTCTGAAAAGGGTTTAAAGAAGACTCTAGTCTCATCATGTGACGAGTCCAATGTCGTCAGGGTTTAACGAGTCTGACATAGGTAAAACTCGGAGTATTTTTCATGCTTAGAGAGTTTGAAAAAGACACAGAAAAGAAAACTCCAGGGGGGTCCTTTTTCGTAAATTTGTGTCCCTCGAGCCCGAAAAAGTATAAAATAATACTCAAGAGAACCGCTTGATTACAATCAATGAGTACTTTTCATAGTTATTGGCTCCGATCCGAAAAAGTAAAAAAGTGATTGAAGACATGTCATTTTGTAACCAGTATCGAACTTGAAACGACAAAAGTCCAGCGATCTTTTCATGTTTATATGGTCAGGAAAGAGCTGAAAGTGGACCACCTTTTTATTTTGTTTAACGAGTTAAAAGGGAAAAACTCGGGAATATTTTCATATTTTATGAGTTAGAAAAGAGCTTAAAGAGGACCCTTCCTAGAGGAATGAGTGGTATAAAGGGTAGCAACTGGTTCCGGCAATGGTGGAACTGCTCAAAACATGTAATGGTTAAGAGGCTGGTTAATAAAACCACTCATTGCTGCGGTCCTTCAAGAAAGGAAAAACAACCAAGTGAAAGCACATGATCAGCCAAAGAGATGGTGGCGATGGAACGAAACAACCAAGGCTCATCTAGTAGAATTTAGCGGATAAAAAACGACAATCACGAGATGTAAAACAGGTATGGGTTCATTTTTACACAAGCTTGAGCCATAGAGAACTCTCCTTGGATTCAGTTTCATGTTTACACAATCTTGAAATGAAAAACTATGCTTGTTATAAGTTCACATGCCCCCAGCATAATGACTCAAATCAAGGTACATGCCCCCCAAGCTTCATTTCATTCAACGATCTAGTTGGAATGAAGGTTCACTTTTGAGATTTTGGAAAGACTCTACTTGGATTTTATGAGATCTTAATCAAAGACTCAATTTGGAAAGGGAGTTGTTTCATTTTTTAATGAGGTTGACATAGGAAAAGAACTATCCTCATGAACCTTGATTCATTTTTTAACGAGCTTGACACAAGACAAGAAACTTTGCTCAAAACCCTTGATTCATTTTTTAACGAGCTTGACACAAGACTAGGAACTATGCTCCAAACACCCGGTTTCTTTTTTTAACGAGGTTGACACAGGAACAAACTATCCTCGAGACATCTAGTTTCATTTTTTAACGAGGTTGACACAGGGACAAATTATCCTCGTGCTAGATCAAGAATCGGAAAATGACTGTACAGCCTAATATGCAACTTCAAAGGGACTCAAAGGCATCACGCCATCAATTGAATCCACCTTAGAATCGGAAGGTACGATTCTAGGATCATCAAAAGTAACAGTATTCGATGAAATCATATGAATATTTGCAATAGAAGGTGATATGTTAGGAGGAGGGAAGGAAGAAATTCCCAGTAAACTAGAATCTTTAATCAAACCTACGCAACCATCTTTGTAAGGGATAGTCATTTCACTGATGTGCTGAACACCATCTATAGAGGTTGGGTCAGATGAGAAATAGGTTAGCTGCTCTATCGTAATGATCTTTCCATTATGAGGAAACTTTATAAACCGAAACACTGATGAAACAATAGTAGCCATAGCATAAGACCAACTGCAACCCAAGAGAAGGTTGTAATCTAGAGGGGCATCAACCACTTCCACATCTAGATTTACGGTTTTGCCTTCAACTCCTATAGGTAAATCCTACAAAATACCAAAAGGATGGAACCCTTGGCCATCAAAAGCATTTAGAATTGTTGGAGACTGATTGAGTGTGGGAGAACCAAGTGATTTCGAACATTGGATCGACATAATACACGTAGAAGCCCCTTCATCAATCATAGTCCGAAAGCAAGGTCTATTTTTGACTAAAACTGGAATCTGGAAATCAATTTGATGAGGTAGGCAGGGTGTAATATTCTCTAAATCGAATATTATTAGGTTTGAATCCTGAATATCGATAGCTCCTATAGCAGACAATAGTAATTTACGCTATACTGGGCATGATTGCAGCACTTCTAAAGCCGACATTAATGAAGGGGAAATAGCTAAGTCTTCAACAATGTTATAATTCTGAGTAGCTCTCACATGTGGATTGAAAGCTAATTTCTGAAGTATACCTTTAGCAGGCGGTTTGATTACTAAGTCAGGGTTGGGTTTCTCGATCTGTAGTGGAGGAGGTGAAGTTGATATATTTGAATTAGAAGATTCTGCTTCTTTACCACCAACAAGATTTTTACTACCATAATCTTGTGATCGCGTCGCAATCCTGACACGAGACATCATCATAATGGGTTCTTCTGAGGTATTCGAGGAAGAAGTAGCCATCTTACTATCTTGAGTAGGAAAAGGAACCTTCAAGACAACATGCGTTTGAGAATCTTTAACGAATTTCGAAACCTCTGCTCGATGTGGGCATTCTTTGGTAAAATGATCCTCATCGCAAATGAAACAAGGATAGCGAGGTTTCCATTTTTCATCAGTAGATTCATTTTTATCTGTTTTATCATTTGAATTTTGTTTGTTTTTGTTCTTCCCCTTCTCTTTACTACTAGATTTGGTTGTCGAAGAATCTACGACATGGACGTCGGCAGAAACTTCAGCGGAAGAATCTCCTTTTGGGGAATCAGGTAAAGTTATTGTCGGAGAAGAATTCTTTGAAGATTTCTTCTTGCTTTTAGTACTAACTGAACCAATCATACCATCAGCAATATGAGATCTTGAAGGAGTTGTAGTTGTTTGACCGTGTTTTGGAAGATCAGGGATTTTTTCATCTAAAGTACCTAACTATGTATAGACGAGGTCAAGGTACTGAGCCTGAGCAATAACTTGCTCTTTAGTGATAACTCCTCCCTTAGCTACATCTTCAGTGATTTTAGGTAACAATGATTTAATGAACCATTCTGCTAAAATTTGATCCGGAATGAAAACTTTCACTAAATGCCTTCTACATTGCCATTCATGAATATGATCAGAAATATATGTGGACATGGATTGTTTTAGTGAAGTTAATAGTTCCGTGCTATTGTCATATTTGACAGGCAACTAAAAATGAGTTAAGAAAGAAGTGGCTAACTGATTGAAATTATTAAAAGAGCCTCATGGTAACTCAATGTACCATTTGGCGGCAAGACTAATAAGAGTTCTTTGAAAAAGACGCAATCGAATTGAATCATCAACGATTGAATTAGATGCACACCAGAGGTGATAAGTAATAACATGATTTGACGGATCCCCCCCTGATTTTTCCTCGAATTTCGGGATATCATTGGGCAACTTATTAGGCATTGGCGGCTAATACGAAAGATAGTAAATCAGATAATTTGTAAGGTGCGACAAATCAGGTAAATCCAAAGTTGCAGTAAATGGTAACTGACGGTTAGGGTCGCGAAAACCTTGAGTAACAAGACCAACTCCAGGAGGAGGATATCCGGGATAACCTGGAATTGGATTTGCATTAGGAATGTTATAACCTCCGGGGAAACTAGGATTAACCGGACCAAACTGGGGTTGTTGAGGCTGTTGATAAGTATAGCCAAGATACGGTTGATACTGATAAACTAGGTTTTTTACAGTAGGATTGAATTGATACTGTCCCTGGTATGGTTGATAAGTGAATTGCGGTTGACTTGTAGCAATCGGACTTGGACCAGCTTGTCCTGCAGGCATCTAGACCGAAGTCTGTACTGTAGGTCCTGACTGTGGCACAAAGACTTGAGGAGTTCGCACTGATGCAGGGATAGTAGAAATCGGAGCTACCGATACTCCAAAAACAGGTGTGGTAGGTTGAAAAGAAGTTGGGTAGTTGCAGCAGTTTGAGGCAGAGTCTGAGGTGAGCTAGGCCCAGGCTGCTGAACTAAAATAGGTGCAGGGGTTTGAACAGTAGGTTGGACAGGTTGCTGGGTTGGATTAGAAACCAAAGGTTATCCAAGTTTATTAGACAACTACACATTAGGTTGCATATTCTGTTGAGTTTGAGGTGGATTCCACACCATGTTCATTCCGGGGTATGGACTCATAACAGGATGTGCATATGGAGGACCATAACCCGGTTGAACGTAGGGCTGATAATTAAGCGGTACATTTCTAGATCCTTGTAAAAATGATTGACTAGAAGGCGGTTGGAAACCTTGAGTTGGGTATTGACTGTTGGGCCATGAATACGACCACTTTGTAACACTTATTTCATCCATTTTTACTCTTCTCTATTATATCATTTGTTATAATTTATCATTTAAATCCATTTTATAAATGATTTATGCTCTTATGGATGAATATTATTTATCTTCCTTTATTTCTAATAAATTGATGATTATGCATGATTTGATCAATGATAGTTTTAATAAATTGGTTATAACATTATTCGCCATTTTTAACCTCCAAGATAATTTCTAGATTGAATATTTGATCATTAAAAGTGCCAACTCAGAAATTCGCTGGAATAAGAAGTGACAGTTTTGCGGTTGAGATTATGAGCAAATGAAGATGAATCTGAAAAATCCGGAACATGGGTTTTGTTCAGAACGGACCCAATCAATTTTAATGAAGAACGGTTTGCCCAAATTCGACATGTACTGAGAGAAACGCAGGGTTCTTTGAGCATGATTTTCTCAGATTTGCTGTTGCGGCCGTTTTCCAAATCTCTGCTGCAAAGACCAAATTCGTCTTGCTCTTGTTGAGAGATAGATGGAAATATATTTTCTTGTTGATCAATTGGTTAGAGTCAATCTAATTTTGTAAAAGAAATCATGTTGTAATTATCTATGTTGTAACTGCTCTCTGATCTTTCTCTATTTAAATGAAAACAAAGATCAGAGAGGGGGATGACTTTGGGGATGATTTCAGGGATGGAAAATGATGGAGAATTAAGGATTCAGAACTAGAGATTCAAGAATGATGGTGGATTATTCATGAAAGGATAGGGATGGTTGCATTGCCATTGTAATCTTCAAAGCTTTTGTTGTTGTAATGATTTCACAATTTGAGGATGAATAAATAAAAGAGTTGTTGTACATTCTTCTGATCTGAAGTAGCCTCGTAGCATCCGCTGGCGGCTAAGGGCCCAGCCTCTGGTGGAGTATGCTGTTGTTGTATTATATCTTTCCAATTTCCGCTGTGTGATGGTTTGATTTAATTCCTATTTCTTTGAATCGTATTGCCTTACAGTTTCATGTTTTTGCAGCGAGCTGTTATAATATTTTATGAAATTGTTTTATTGCACAAGTTGAGATTGAATCGTGTGGCTGTTTTTTTCCATCATAACAGAGATTATTATCCTTCTCAACGTATATTGTTATGCTTCTCATTTCAAATATAAAGCTTCGTTGTTCTATTTCAATTATGGTTTCATTCCATTTGTTGTTTTGTTTGATTGATATTCATTACAGGTTGTTGTTCAATAGGATTGGTTATTCGATTCCTTTAATTCCAGTTTGCTGTCCATTTACTTTGCTGTTCATTTCTGTTGACTAATTACAAGAGTTTGCTTTTAAAGAGTTTTCTTAGTTTACTTTCAATAGCAGCTTCAGTTCAATTTCGATTTCCTTTTAATTGCTTTAAAGCAGGACTGTCAACTGTAGAGAACATTGGTTATTGCTTCCTCATTCCCAGATTGATTGTCTTGTTCTAGTTGATTTTAATTGCATCAATCTCTAGAGGAATGAATTATTGCCACTGTATCCTCGATTGGTGGTTGCTGAGTAAATAGTTTGATTTCAGAGTATTTGAGTTTATGTTGTTGTAGTTAGATTTCTTTTCAAGCATTCATTTACTTTTGTATTTTGAGCACTGTACTACATCTTTCATAACATTACTCTTGAGTAAATAGCCGCCTCAGACTGAGTACACTCTTGAAATAAAAAGCCGTCCCTGGGTTGACAATTA
>APFE030589803.1:23279-62850 GCA_000404065.3 Pinus taeda | reverse complement strand
CATTTTTTTTAAGGGAAGTTGGCTTCTCATACCCTAATTTTCATTAATATGCATTTTTCAAATTTGGGTATGTGTATACGTGAAGCCTTATTTCGAAAATGGCTCCACTGGAAGTACTCATATACGTAGTTATATTCATTTTTTAAATCGAAATAGGTTAGTGTAGAAAATAAAATAAATAAGGGAATAAATAAATGCATTTTGTTTTTTTTATGTAAAATTAGTTGTTTTTTGTTACAACATGCTATGCAAATCAACATTGGTGATAATTTTTTTTAATTCATTTGTGTATGTAGATGAATTATAATGGAAATAATAGTTATATAAACACTCATATTCACTTTTATCACCAATTTGAAAAAATGCTTCAATATCATATTTTTTTGGCTTCTGGGCTTGATGGAATTTCTATAAAAACAGTCGGGACAGTCATGTTTTGAAGGACCAAAAGGGAATATTTTAAAAACCTGTTTCTATCCTAAGTATCCCTTGATGTCTACTTTCCAACCCAATTTTAATCACTCAATTTGTATTTGAAACGAAAAATTTAGAACCAAAACATTGACTGGATGTCTAGCGGGCAGCTCAGAAACAGAGTTGGGACAGTCAGTTTTTGGAGGCCTAAATGAATGAATTTTTAAAACCTATTTCTATGGTAGATTCCCCTCTGAATCTAGTTTACAATGCAATTGGAATCACTCATTTTTGATATCTTATGGGGAAGTTATGATCAAACTACTGACTGTCTATCGTAAATCAGCACTCTTAAAACTCTGTTTTTCCGGCTGTTCCTTACGGTATTTGACTTATCAATTCTTATTTTCTTCAAAAAATGTTATATTGGAGATAAATAAATGAATCTACTTTCATTTCCAATTTGAATCATTCGAATCCGACATCAAACGAAAAATTTATGCTTGAAATATCAACTGTTGGTCTAAGCTGGGTAATCGAAAATGACTATGTTATGCAGGTTGTTCTAACTAAAATTGACATATCATATCATTGAATTTTTAAAACCTGTTGCTATTGGAGATAAAAATTTGAATTAGCTCTCATTTGGCTTTGGAATCACTCAATTTTGATGAAAAACAAAGAAGTTGTGATTAAAACACTACAGGTTAGCATGATTGGCCACTACTCTCCTGCAAGTGACAGATAAATTTTGCTTTGTTATTTTCTCAATGGATTTGTTATACAGAGTAACTACTTGTTGTTTTTTACATAATTTTTGGATTAGGGGAGCCCGATCACCTCTCTTTCTCCATGATTTAATGTTTTATTGCAGGTAGACACTCGTTTTTTGCAGGTCTTGGGAAAATAAAGAAGGTCAATTTATGGACGAGTGATTTTTGAAAGAAATTTTATGAAACAAAGAGAGTTTCATCCAACTCATTACCCAACGGATTCATAATAGAACAAATGAAGAATTGATTTCCATTTGAAGATTCATGTCATGTCTTTGCTGCCAAAACATTTTTCAAAGAGATCATTTTTTTTTTTACATAATATCATAGCTGTTGTAACTTAATTTATTTATTTACATACTGTCTTTTGTTGTTTCTTTTCTGATTTCTCTTATATTTTTTGTTTCAGGTATTGCTTCATTCAAACTGTAACCCATCCTCAGCATCAATGCAGTGAACAGCTAATTTATTCTTTGCGTGCTTGCATTTTATGATTGTGCATTTTGCTGTTCCTTTTCTGAAGGGACATCATTTGTGTACATTTTTGTCATTCTTGCTGTTCATTTTTCAAAGGGACAACACCTTTTGGGTCCGCCGTTCATTTTGCTGTTCCTTTTTCACGGTTCATTTTGCTGTTCTTTTTCGAATGGAATAGCTGTTGTTCCTTTTCGAAATGGAACATCACTTCTGTACTTTCACGTTTTGTTGTTCCTTTTCGAATGGAACAACACTTCTGCACTTTTACGTTTTGCTGTTCCTTTTCGAAATGGAACAGCGCTTCTGCACTTTCACGTTTTGCTGTTCCTTTTCGAAATGGAACAACACTTCTGCACTTTCACGTTTTGCTGTTCCTTTTCGAAATGGAACAACACTTCTGCACTTTCACGTTTTGCTGTTCCTTTTCGCAATGGAACAACATTTATGCACTTTCACGTTTTGTTGTTCCTTTTCGAATGGAACAACACTTCTGCACTTTCACTTTTTGCTGTTCCTTTTCGAATGGAACAACACTTCTGCACTTTCACGTTTTGCTGTTCCTTTTCGAAAAGAATAGCACGTCAACACTTTTCATTTTTGTTGTTCCTTTTCCAATGGAACGACACTTGCGTTTTTGTTGTTCATTCTCCAAAGGAACGACACTTTTGATTTTTGTTGTTCCTTTTCCAAATGAACGACACTTGCATTTTTTGTTCCTTTTCTAAAGGAACGACACTTTTAGTTTTTGCTGTTCTTTTTTCCAAAGGAATGTCATTTGCATTTTCACACTTTTTTGTGTGTATTTTTGCTTTTTTGGTATGCATTTTCTTTGTTGTTCCCTACACAGAACACCACTTTCTTTTTGAGTGTTTTTGCTGTTCCTTCAAAAAAGCAACACTTTGGGAGTATTTTTGAGAGCAACCCTTCCTTTCTCTTGTGGGATTATTCCTAGTTCATCTCAACCACATTTTCCTGATTCTCTTTCATGGCATGAAGTACACTACTTTTATGAAGACAAGAATTATGGATTCTTTTGAAGTGAGTTATTATCATTCAAGTTATGATCTTTAACAGGACAGTCCCTTGATGATAGATTCTTTTCACAAAGGACACAATTATTTATATACTACTTTACTGCATTGTTTTCTGTTGAACATGATATTGATTGATCATCTTAATACCATGATGGTTCCACCATTCCTGGTTATAATCTGCTCTGTCTATAATAAATGAGATTATGGGTATATTTTTTTCTATTGACATGTTCAACTTCTTCCGCCATCCTTGCTCTTAAGGAGTATTGAGCCTCCCTCTTTTTATCATAAAAATATGTAATAACAACAAAATTTGTTCACAGATGGAGGATAGGGGGTCTCATTACGAGCCAGCCTACCATGTTCATAAGGTTGTAACAAAGTGACATTCCCATTATGGCCACCACACCAGGGTTATGATCCATTGGATAGCCAAATTATCCCCTGGATCAGGAGGTCTCATCACAAGCCGGCCTGATCACTTTTGCTACATCCCAGTGAATGGTAGTGTGGTTATCTAGTTACCACGCCAGCACACTGATCTCTTCTGTAGACCAGCACTGAAACTCTCTAGTTATAAATTTAGGATCCTGGCTCATATGGATTAAAAAGCAACCCTACCGAGGCTATGGACGTGCTGGCAGCAGAGGCTCTGCTTATGGTATTGAAGTTATATCTTATCGTCAATTATTACTATAATACCCTTTTCCTGTTCTTCCTTTTTATCAGAGAAGTTATTTCCTTCATTTTCCCTGTTTTGAACCTTTACGCATGAAAAATTATTTTCTGATCAATCGCATCCTTTTCAGCTAAGAACACAGTCAGTAAAGCATCTTTTTGGCATATTGTTGTTCTTTTTCTTTTTTCATAACTTATCATCAATCCAAAGCATCCTATCTTTTATTCATAACTATCTTTATACACTCTGCTCTCATTATAACCATAACTCTCGTCGTCCTATCATTGATTTGTGTACTCTACTGCTGTATTGTTCATTCCCTTGCCTTGCCATCAGCACAACACCTTTCATATGCTTTATGGTCATGGAATCTCTTTTCCAATTGGAGGGGGGAATGTATGCATTATAGGATAGCATGCGATATGATTACTGCACTCTGCGATTACTTGTTGATTTGATAAAATATTAGTATTGCATGTATACAAAAGTTTTTCTGATTGAAATTTTTGCATGCATTTTATCTGTTGCTATTCAAAACTCACACTATGGATTCAAGAACATTATATGCAAAATAGTGCTTTGTTTACAGGAGAACAACAAGTATGGGGCAGATCTCTATTCGCAACATGACCACACTATTGCAACTAACAGAAGAGGCTCGAGCAACTCGCGAATGTGAACAATTCTTCAGACATGATGTGCTTGCCTGGATTCCACCTTTTGCATCACTTTCAGCATCAACTCTGCCTAAATCAGCTTCAACAAATGCCAGTCCATATCTGTCATTCCAAAATTTTCTTTTGGAGGTAAAACTTGAGGTAAAATAGCATAATTTTTTGATTTATTACGAATTTAGGAGAATTTCATGAAAATCCATTTTGAGCATTATTTATCATCATTCATTCCACATCTTTACCACTTCCCATTTTTTAGCGGCATATTATCTTTCCATTTAGGGGAGCGTTGCTTTCATTCATTTCTTTCTTATAGCTATGTTATTCATATTCTTTATCATCCATTGCTATTCTTATTCATTCTCAACACCTCCCTTATTCCCTATTGTTTTACACCAAGCATACCATTCAATAGCTGGTAGCAACCACCTCTATTTCTTTTCTAGCATTGCATGAGGGCATGCTAATTATTCAGGGAGGGGGAGGAATTGCTACGCATGATGGATGTTTTCTACTTTCTTTTTCATTCAAGGCATACAATTTCAGTGCAGAAATTGATTTCCATAATATTTTTAAAAAACTATGAACTCAATTCTTGTGATCTATGGAAAACACAGACATATTATTAAAATACACATACTCAGATAATTTCAAGATAAATTGGTTCATAAAATTTCGGAAATCATGCACTCTCGCCTACAACCATTTTGTTTATATCTCATGATCCGTGTATCAAAACGATCTGATTTTTGGATCATAGAGGCATTCATATATTATAGATTTACTTGCCACATTTCAACAAAAGATGGTTTGTAGTTTTTGGGAAAATGGTTAATGAAGGTTGCTGTTATTTATATCATATTTTGCTACAACTTCATTGTTATGTCTTCATCAAGATTGCTCAAATTGACTATTCATTAATTGAGGAAGAATTCATTTGTTCTATCCATTTCATGCGCTAGGATGAACAAATTTTTTTAATTGCTTGGTTAACACATGGGTTTTGTCTTTGGGTTGCATGAGGACATGCAACATATTCAATTTTTGTTGCATGAGGACATGCAATATATTCGGTGTGGGGGTGTGTTGGGCTGTGAATACGACCACTTTGTAACACTTATTTCATCCATTTTTACTCTTCTCTATTATATCATTTGTTATAATTTATCATTTAAATCCATTTTATAAATGATTTATGCTCTTATGGATGAATATTATTTATCTTCCTTATTTCTAATAAATTGATGATTATGCATGATTTTATCCATGATAGTTTTAATAAATTGGTTATAACATTATTCACCATTTTTAGCCTCCAAGATAATTTCTAGATTGAAGATTTGATCATTAAAAGTGTCAACTCAGAAATGCGCTGGAATAAGAAGTGACAGTTTTGCAGTTGAGATTTTGAGCAAGTGAAGCAGAATTTGGAAAATCAGGAATATGGGTTTTGTCCAGAATAGACCCAATTAACTTTAGTAGAGAACGGTTTTCCCAAGTTCGACTTGTATGGAGAGAAACACAGGGTTCTTTGAGCACGATTTTATCAGATTTGTTGTTGCGGCCATCCTCCAAATCTCAACTGCAAAGCCAAATTCGTCTTGCTCTTGTTGATCAATTGGTTAGAAGCAAACCAATTTTGTAATATAAATCATGTTGTACTTACCTTTATTGTAACTTCTCTCTGATATCTCTATTTAAATGAAAACAAAGATCAGAGATGGGAGAGATTCGAATGATGGAATTGAGGATAAATTAGAGATTCAGAATTGAGGATGGTAGAGAGAATGGATAATGGCTGAGAGATGGAGAGATTTCTTGTTGTAATCCACTGTAACTCTGCTTTGATATTTTAATATAAATCTGGTTTCCATTCCATCTTTGATCCTGAAGTAACCCAGCAGCATTCGCTGGCGGCTAAGGGCCCAGCCTTTGGTGGATTGTGCTGCTGCTGTATATTATCTCTTTGGTTTATGCGTGGTTTTCATTATCAACTTTGTTTGGTAATCTGGTATGTTCTATTATTTTACATCATGGTTTTGTTATATCTAATTTATGTTCAATTGAGTAATATCATTCTCTATGACAGGAATGCCGTATTGATTCATCTTGACTTGGTAACGCATTGTTGTTCTTTTAATCATTGATATAACATTGCTGGTCCTTACAGAATGTATTGTTGTTCAATTACAGCATATCCGTGTTGTAACACTCTTTAACTGGTATTACTGAATTCATCTTAGAGACTATATTTCCTTGCGATTGCTAAATCTATGAACGTTGCTGTTCCATTCCAAAATATAGTCGTATTCTTTATAACTAAGACTGAGAATCGGATTACCAAGATCAGATTACTATTAAGGTGTGTCGTGTGTTAAGTTATTATGTATTTATATTTGACTTTCCAACGTTGTTTCATATTCTATCATTAATTAATGATGTTCTATTTTCGTGTGCTGTCCGATTTATTCTTAGAGTATAGATTGCTATTAATTGGGCTTTGTTGTTGTTCATTTTCATTAATTAGAGTTTGTTGTTCATATTCCTTTAGTTACAGTTTGCTGCCCATTTACCTTGTTGTTCATTTCTGTTGATTAATTGCAAGAGTTTGCTTTCAAAGAGTTTTCCTAGTTTACTTTCAATAGTAGCTTTAGTTCAATTTCGATTTCCTTTTAATTGCTTTAAAGCAGGACTGTCAACTGTAGAGACATTGGATTTGCTTCCTCGTTCCCAGATTGATTGTCTTGTTCCGGTTTGATTTCAATTGCATCAATATCCAGAGGAATGAGTTATTGCTACTGTATCCTCGATTGATGGTTGTTTGAGTGAATGATTTAGTTTAGAACATTTCAGTTTCTTGCTATTCCAATTAGATTTTGTTTCCAACTTTCATTTACTTTTGCATTTTAAGCACTATACTGCAAAACATTATTCTTGAGTAAATAGCCGCCTCAGACTGAGTACACTCTTGAAATAAAAAATTGTCCCTGGGTTGACAATTAATGTGAGGTAATTAGGAGTTAAAAAGACCATTTTTATCGCTCCACAAAAGCTTTCACAAGAGTCCAACCTTGACAAATGACTGAAAAAGTACTAGATATAGGAAACAAAAAACTCATGCTAGGATTTAGGGGTCAAATTCATGAGTTTAGGAGCTGTTTCAACAATATCTAAACTAAGATCTAAAAAGTAGGCAGTGGAACAACTTGCCTCTAAAATCTAGGAAACTAATTCATTCAGTTCAAAACTACATTTTCATGATGTATCTACCTCCATGAGTGAATTTTCAACATTTTTACATCAAATTCCATCAATTTACATCAAATTACATCATGAGTTTGACCATGAGAGAGAGAAAAAAATCAAACTCAGAAAAAACTGGGCGAAAAACAGAGTTTTTTGGCAAAAAATGACAATTTTCCATCCTGTGCGCCGTGCCACTGTTCCTGTGCGTAGTGCATTTTTGTAGCTGATTGTGGAGGCCTTCCTATGCACCAAATTTTCTCCAAGTGGGCTTGTTGGAAAGGTCTATCTGTCTACTTTCTAGAACAACTAAAATTTTTGAATTTAGTGCTCTTTTCCCCTCCAAAAGTGACTTCTCCCAAGACTGCTTCCTGTGTGGCCAAAAGGGGCAGAAAGAGCATTTTTGAGGTGTTTTTGACCCTTTTAGAAGCTCAAAAATTGACAAAAATTTCTACTAATTCTTGGGAATTCATAATTTTGCATGAGGAATCCAAAAATGTGGAGTTTTTCTCCAGAGGAGGTCACTAGCAAAAGTGAGCGCCGAGTGGCATTATGCACCAAGCAAAAAATCCTGTTTTTTCCTCCAAAAATTCAAAATTGACAAAATTGTGCCAAATTTCTTGAAATTTGGGCTGAGTGACCTGTATCAAGTAATATGTTAGGCTAAGGAAGACTCAACCAATATTTTGAGTCTATCTTGGTCTTTCTTCCTCCTCAAAGTTTTCCTCAACTTGGCTTTCAAGGACCTTATCCTCGCTTTGCAAATTTTGTTTCTTGCTAAATAGTGATAGGCCATGTGTCTCAATATATTTTTCTCTTTTTTGGCCTTCTCGAGTAGCTTTTTCAAATACGTGTTTTCCCTCTCTAGCCAAGATTCCCGATCAGCTTCAATCTCTTGCTCTAGTGGTGTCAATTTGATTTTCCTCCTCTTTGCTGCTTGTCGGTTTTCTCTTATGGTTTGTAGCTCCATGATCGTCTGCTGATCCTCCAACTGCTTGTTCCTTTGCTCAAGATAGTTTATAATCCACTTAGCTCTATCCAGGTTAATATCTAAGGCATGAATGTCAAATTCTTGCTCTGTGATGATCTCTTTCAGTCTTGAACTTTGGGGGCCCAAATCAACATCATCATTCTGAATCAGAATGAAATCTATCTCTTGACCTTCAGAAGGCCCTTCCTCATGCACAGGTTGTTTCCCTTTGTCCTGTACCTAGTTTTTTGTTGAAGGAATCGAGAACCCTTCCACCCCAGGTGGAGATAGTACTCGTTTTTCCACTGCAAATAGCCTCCTTGTCCCCTTTTGATAAGTGATGAATACTGGCACACTGGTGGTTTGAGTCTCATGCACTTCTTGCTGATGTGAAGGCCCTTCTGCCTCATGAAAAACTGATGGGGTCACTTGAGGACTTGTGAAAACCTCATGTGAAATGAAATCATCCCATGAAACATTCAACAAGCTCAGTTGATGCAAAACCACAATCGTGATCAATGCAAAGTGATAGATGTTGTTGTACTATTGATGAGGAGGCTTTATTTTCACTAATGTGGTCATTTTTTCAATATTCTAGCACATGAAATAGGGGAGGTTCATCATCCTCACCCTAGTGAAATGCATCAATAATCTAATATGGTAGGTTTAAAAGCGAGAAAATCTCCCTTCACAGCTGAAGTATTTGATAATTAGCTTCATGAGTGGAGCATATGTGTCTTGTAGGTATCTGAAAGGGAACACCCTACTGATCTGCTTCTAATAGCCAGCTTTGCTATAAGGCTCATAATGTTCTTTGTCCACCAGCTATCCCTTGTTCCATTGTTCACCCACATTCGAAATACCTGCTGCTTCAGCTATAGTTTCAGGTGTCAAAGTGAATGTAACACCTGCCAAATTGACCTGGCCATTGTGAAGATGGAGGACAAATAATCTAGCAAGCTTGTGGTGGTATTTGACTCTTTCTACCATCTCACCAAACTAATAGCAAGACTGACGTTTGAAACATGCTACAGTAAGAGGACAAGCCAATAGCTCTGTAAGTGTAGTGGGCTCCTCCCGGATGTGTTTTCCTCCCTTGTGAGGTTTTCTTGGTGCATGAAGTTCTTGAGAGGAATCACTCACTGTTTCCTCATCCCTTTCATAAGGTGAGTCTGTTTCCATGTTTGGCACTGTATGGTGTTTCAATGATGAGTATGAAGAGATTTTAGATGAAGAAAATTTGATTTTTGTTAAATGAATGGGATTGATGATGGGGACAGTGAATGAGGGATTGTGATGTTGGTTGTAGGGTTTTTTGGGAGTGTAGGGTTTTGGGAATGCCAATTAGGGTTTGGGGTAATAATGGGAATGCCAATTAGGATTTTGGGGAAAGTGGGGTAGGATGAATGTAAATGAGAAAGGGTAAAGGAAATGAAATTTGGGAAGTGTAGTGGAGGGAAATGAAAATGATGTAGGGGAGAAAACAACAAGAATGACAATTTTTGAAAACCTAGACAATTTTTTCAGTGTAACTGTGCATCAAACTAGGGTTTTAATTTTCACCTATTAACACACCATGAATGAGGACTAAAACCTTTGCAATGGCACTTAGGAATGCTTCACTTACTTGTGGAATAAAGATGGAAAGATTTTGAAGCTTTGCAAGTTCAAGTGAGTGAATTTTGGGCTTGGAAGGCAAGTGTGCCACACCACTTAGGTGCGCTACACCTATTTATTTTCCAATGTATTTGCTGAGCTCTCTGCGCCATGCCGACCAGGTGCACCACGCTTCAACCTAGGTGCACCGCGCCAAGAGCTTTGCACAATTTTGCTGCAATTTTTCTCCCTTGGCCTCAAATCGCGATTTGCTCTTATTTCTTTCACTTCTTTAGGCACAAATGAATTCTTCAACATGAAAAACACTTTATATACCCATGACTTTAATTTTTCACTTAAAAAAAACCCACTTTTATAAAGTTTTCTTTTCACTTGTTCTTTAAAACTCTGTTTTGGCAGTTTGACTTGCTTTTTGACTATTGATGACTAATGCTTTGAATTTTTGACTCTTTTACAGGAGTTGAAGTGTAGGAGCTTGGCAAGGTGACCAAAGCTACATTTCCAGACTTATTACATATAGGAACAATAAAATTACATGAAAATTATATACATAGAAGAAAAACTTTGTTTTTCCTTAAAACAAAGTTTTGAGGAAAAAATCAATTATTGAGTATGTCATTATTGAAATTTTTGATGCTGAGAGCTTATTTGACCTCCTCATGTGCCTGCTGTCCATTATTGAGCTTTTTCAAGACTTTAATGACAAACCCTAGACCTAATGAGACCTAAAAACCCTGAAAATGGCTTTTACAAATGTAAAGACCGAAAATGACTGTAAATGACCTGAATTTGTGAAAATAGGCCAGTAGGTAAAGACCGTGAGGGAAAATTGATAATATGCTACTGCCATCAGATGATCCATGACCTAATGGAATGCAGCTAATCGGATGAGACACCTAAAATGCAATGCAACAAGAGAATTTTGATCACTAATGGAGGGATGAAGATATTGACACTAACATTGGCTCCAATGGGGATGGTAGCTCCTTGGAGGTGCCAAGAACTATAGATCTCTGGAAAGCAAATAGTGCCTCTTCTGTTGGGCTATGGAGTCAATAACTTCAACAAACATAAAACCAATATCTCTCAAAACTGACTTAATTACAAGACTAAAAACTGACTCAAACAATCCACACTAAGTAATCAAAAGATTGAAATCAGAGATCCAACTTTATAGCCTTCACTTCGGGCCCCAAACTGAATGAATGATGATAGTACAAACTGACTCTGAAACTATTTTGAAACTAACTAAAACAAAAATGACTAAAGAATTACTTAACTGAAATAAGTACTTACAAAGCATTTTAATGGCAGTAGACCATCAAGATTTGAGGGATTCAAATCATGATGAAAAGCACCAGCCTACTGATGAAATATGTACAATCATGTGAAGTGGGCCTTCCAATGTAACCAATCCATCGAATGGCTACATACTGAAATTTTCCTCTTACTTTCCCCGGGCAGGTAGAACGATGTACATGTGGGCACCTCACAATAACAACTGAAACCAAGTATTATGCTAATGAACCAGGAAACCTCTATCTTCTCTAATGCTTGCAAAAGAATACCGAAGGGATCTTGATAATCCTGAAGCACTAGTTTGTCTTGAGATCCAGCAACAAAAATACAAGTCCTCCTTTTATTCTGATCTGAAAGAACAACTGGTTTCCGAGTGATACGAAGGCAAAGAGTAGTGTAAGCTTCTGCTATTTGAGTGCTAGATGTAAATTCCTTGAACATGAGAAATTCTGACTTGAATTTTGGCATACTGTTTCTCTTAGGCTCATACTCCTCAATGTCATAGTCTAAGCCTTTTTTAAACATAAAACATTCTTCAAGATTATCAAACATGACAACCTTATCATATTCATGAAAGAAAATATTATCTTTTCACTGATCTATAAAGCTAATTTCAAGGCCATCATCATTTTCAAAAGTGGAAGAAGCTTCACCAATATCTTCTTGACCATGTGCACACTATAGACCTGCATTAGCTTGGGCTGTAACCTGACCTTTCAGGAGTCGATCTATCTCATCTTCAGACAGAGGAGATAATACTTTCTACTTTGTTTTGCTCAAGTGATTATTGTCTTCTTGAAATAACATTTCAAAAAATGAAAAACTTGAATGACAGTCCTTAATTCCCCGATCTTCTGAAATTTGAAAATATTGTTGATCATCTTCATATGACATGGCAATCAAATTATCATTTACCACTGAGTTAATGAAAGAATATTTTTCACTTACTTGAACAAAGGTCTCACCTTGTTTTTCATAAAATGACTGGATCACCTCCTCATGAAGGCTTTTTTCAAATGAAATGAGAACACTTGGGTCAATAACTCTATCTTCTTCTTTCCAGATGATCTCAACAACAGAGCTCTCCTTCATGGGATTCATCACAAGGTATTCTTGATCATCACAATCTGAATCTAGATCTGAAAAAGACGACTTGAATTTATCACATCCTGAAATTGAAATTTGATTTCCCTGCATACTATCATCTGCTATGAGTAGATCGGAAGTAAGACCTTCTCTTTCATCATTTTCCATTGTACTAAGATCTTGATCTTGCTGCAAATTTTCCTGAGCATCTTGATAAGTATTCTCTAAGTTCTCTTTATGCTGCTGAAATGGATTTTTGTACAAGGCTTCCATGATCTCATCATCCATGAAGTCATCATCTTCATAAACTTTCTCAATATTTTCAATAAAATTATAAACATGTTTGCAACAGTTCTGAACTAAATTTAAGGACGGATAAGATTCTTTATACCTTTCAAAGAACATGGTATGAAAATCTTTCAAACAGTAAATACAAGCAAGCAGCAAACTTTCATACCAAGATCGGGCTTCACCTTCCAGAGTGGCCATGAATATCTTCATCAAGCAGTCTTCAGGAAAATCAACCTTCAACTAGTGAATATGTATGTGAACTCTAACCAGATGTAAAGCAGCATCATTCCTATCATCATCTTTAAACATAGGCAAATTCCTTTGCCAATCTACTTCAGGAATTTTATTTGGGAAACCTGGAATGTGATCTCGACTCATGGGAGCATACCGTCGAGCAAGAAAATCCATTTTGATAACAATGAATTGACTAAGAAATTCTTTAGGCTACTAATTCTTGAAGAGTAGAGTCACCATAAAAATTCTGAACCTTAGGATTCTTCGACACTAGAGTTGCCAGGTGAATGATTTCAGCCTTTCGGTGTCTGATCATTTTCCACCATTAATAATCAAATCTAACTTGATACATGTACTAGGGAAATTTGCAAGTTAGATGTTTAGTTCATAAACTAAACCGAAGATTGACTAAAGCAACACTCATCTACTTATGCACTCAAAAAGCAAGAGCAGTTTGAAGGCTACCTGGCTAACTTTAGGCTCTGTATGTAGTTTATGAAGCAAAGAAGATTAACAAGAAAACAAATTTTTCTTCCCCAGTATGGTCACCACTATGTTAGGGCCTAAATCTACCTTAGGCTGAGAAAGAAAGGATCTAGGGTAACATCAAACCACGCTTAACCTGGTAGCTAGCCCTACTAGGTTGGAAGAGGGTTCTCTCCTTGTCAATCTCAGGAAAATATAGCAAATAAAGCTTGATATGGCTGATGTAAAGACTAATTTTAGGTTAGGTATATGCTCAAAGGAGTTTTATTGAATTTTATGTTGGTTTGCTAGCTCAAATGTGAAAGGCAGATTTGGGTCTGGGGAATGGACTCAGTCTTGCAGAGGTTTCTGTGGGGCAAGGTAGGCAAATGCTTTAGTACTTTAAATTGAATGAGATGGAGAGCCTTAAGACTGATGAGGAGTTGGAGAGGGCATGAGAGTCTTAGGAGTCCTCTTCAAACAATAGAAAACATAAAAAACTAAACAAACCCTAGGTAGAGCACCGCAACATCAATGATTTCTACCTTTATCCTTGATTCATTTAGTTTAGCTGAAAAGAGAGAGATAATGGCATACATAAACACATGTAAACTTGAATTACATAAGAAGAAACAATACCAAATTGAATTGCCACAAGAATCCCACAAAATGCTGCAAACCCTAGTCTATTCCTTTGCCAAATTGCAGAGATGAAAGTACAATGCTACTCAAAGCTTTCACAAGAGTCCAACCTTCACAAATGACTGAAAAAGTACTAGATATAGGAAAAAAACAACTCATTCTAGGCTTTAGGGATCAAATTCATGAGTTTAGGAGCTATTTCAACAAGATGTAAACTAAAAACTGAAAAGTAGGCAGTGGAACAACTTGCCTCTAAAATCTAGGAACTGATTCATTCAGTTCAAAACTACCTTTTTCATGATGTATCTACCTCCATGAGTAAATTTTCAAAATTTTTACATCAAATTCCATCAATTTACATCAAATTACATCATGAGTTTGACCATGAGAGAGAGAAAAAGTCAAATTGAGAAAAAACTGGGCGAAAAATAGAGTTTTTTAGCAAAAATGACAATTTTCCATCCTATGCGTCGCGCCACTGTCCCTGTGCGTAGTGCCTTTTTGTAGCTGATTTTGGAGGCCTTCTTGTGTACAAAATTTTCTCCAAGTGGGATTGTTGGAAAGGTCGATCTGTCTACTTTCTATAACAAGTGAAATTTATGAATTTGGTGTCCATTTTCCCCTCCAAAAGTGACTTATCCCACCACTGCTTCCTGTGTGGCCAAAAAGGGGCAGAAAGGGCATTTTTGAGGTGTTTTTTACCCTTTTGGAAGCTCAAAACTTGACAAAAATTTCTATTAATTTTTGGGAATTCATAAGTTTGCATGAGGAATCCAAAAATGTAGAGTTTTCCTCCAGAGGAGGTCCCTAACAAAAGCTAGCACTGGGTGGCGCTACGCACCAGGAATAAAATCCTGTTTTTTCCTCCAAAAATTCAAAATTGACAAAAAGTGTGCCAAATTTTTTGCAATTTGGGCTGAGTGGCCTGCATCAAATACTATGTTGGGCTAAGGAAGCCTCAACCAATATTTTGAGTCTATCTTTGTCTTTCTTCCTCCTCAAAGTTTTCCTCAACTTGGCTTTCAAGGTCCTTATCCTCGCTTTGCAAATCTTGTTTCTTGCTAAATAGTGATATGCCATGTGCCTCAACATCCTTTTATCTTTGTTGGCCTTCTCCAGTAACTTTTCCAAATGCATGTTTACCCTCTTTAGCCAAGATTCCCTATCAGCTTCAATCTCTTGCTCTGGTGGTGTCAATTTGATTTTCCTCGTCTTTGCTGCTTATCGGTTTTCTCTTATGGCTTGCAGCTCCATGATCGTCTGTTGATCCTCCAGCTGCTTTTTCCTTTGCTCATGATAGTTTATAACCCACTTAACTCTTTCCAGGTTAAGAGCTAAGGCATGAATGTTAGATTCTTGCTTTGTGATGATCTCTTCCAGTCTTGAGCTTTGGGGGCCCATATCAACATCATCATCCTAAATCAGAATGAAATCTATCTCTTGACCTTCAAAAGGCCCTTCCTCATGCACTGGTTGTTTCCCTTTGTCCTGTACCTGCTTTTCTGTTGAAGGAAAAGAGACCCCCTCCACCCCAGGTGGAGATAGTACTTGTTTTGCCGCTGCAAATAACCTCCTTGTCCCCTTTTGATAAGTGATGAATACTGACACACTAGTGGTTTGAGTCTCATGCACTTCTTCCTGATGTGAAGGCCCTCCTACCTCATGAAAAACTGATGGGGTCACTTGAGGACTTGTGAAAACCTCATGTGAAATGAAATCATCCCATGAAACATTCAACAAGCTCAGCTGATGCAAAACCACAATCGTGATCAATGCAAAGTGATAAATTTTGTTGTACTGTTGATGAGGAGGCTTTCTTTTCACTAATGTGGTCATTTTTTCAATATTCCGGCACATGAAATAGGGGAGGTTCATCATCCTCACCCTAGTGAAATGCATCAATAATCTAATATGGTAGGTGTACAAGTGAGAAAATCTCCCTTCATAGCTGAAGTATTTGATAATTAGCTTCATGAGTGGAGCATATGTGTCCTGTAGGTATCTGAAAGGGAACACCCTACTGATCTGCTTCTGATAGCTAGCTTTGATATAAGGCTCATAATGTTCTTTTTCCACCAGCTCTCCCTTGTTACACTATTCACCCACATTCAGAATACATGTTGTTTCAACTATAGTTTCAAGTGTCAAAGTGAATGTAACACCTGCCAAATTGACCTGGCCATTGTGAAGACGGAGGAAAAATAATCTAGCAAGCTCGTGGTGGTATTTGACTCTTTCCACCATCTCACAAAACGGATAGCAAGGCTGATGTTTGAAACATGCTATAGCGAGAGGACAAGCCAATAGCTCTGTAAGTGTAGTGGGCTTCCTCCCGGATGTGTTTTCCTCCCTTGTGAGGTTTTCTTGGTGCATGAAGTTCTTGAGAGGAATCACTCACTGTTTCCTCATCCCTTTCATAAGGTGAGCCTGTTTCCATGTTTTCCATTGTATGGTGCTTCAATAATAAGTATGAAGAGATTTTAGATGAAGAAAAGTTGATTGCTGTTAAATGAATGGGATTGATGATGGGGACAGTGAATGAGGGATTGTGATGTTGGTTGTAGGGTTTTTTGGGATTGTAGGGTTTTGGGCATGCCATTTAGGGTTTGGGGTAATAATGGGAATTTGTTGTTAGGGTTTAGGATTTTGGGGAAAGGGGGGTAGGATGAATGTAAATGAGAAATGGGAATGGAAATGAAATTTGGGAAGTGTAGTGGAGGGAAATGAAAATGATGCAGGGGAGCAAACAACAAGAATGACAACTTTTGAAACCCTAGACAGTTTTTTTAGTGTAACTATGCAACAAACTAGGGTTTTAATTTTCACGTATTAACACACCATGAATGAGGACTAAAACCCTTGCAATGGCACTTAGGAATGCTTCACTTACTTGTGGAATAAAGATGGCAAGATTTTGAAGCTTTGCAAGGTTGAGTAAGTGAATTTCGGGCTTGGAAGGCAGGTGCGCCGCACCTGTGTATTTTCCAATGTATTTGCTGAGTTTTGTGCGCCGCGCCAACCAAGTGCGTTGTGCCAGGAGCTTTGCACAATTTTGTTGTAGTTTTTCTTCCTTGGCCTCAAATCGTGATTTTCTCTTATTTCTTTCACTTCTTTAGGCACAAACAAATTCTTCAACATGAAAAACACTTTATATACCCATGACTTTAATTTTTCACTTAAAAAAAACCCAATTTTCTAAAGTTTTCTTTTCACTTGTTCTTTAAAACTCTTTTTTGGTAGTTTGATTTGCTTTTTGACTATTGATGACTAATGTTTTGAACTTTTGACTCTTTTGCAAGAGTTGAAGTGCAGTAGCTTGGCAAGGTGACCAGGGCTGCATTTCCAGACTTATTACATATAGGAAGAATAAAATTACATGAAAATTATATACATAGAAGGAAAACTCTGTTTTTCTTCAAAACATAGTTTTGAGGAAAAAATCAATTACTGAGTATGCCATTATTGAAATTTTTGATTCTGAGAGCTTATTTTACCTCCTCATGTGCCTGATGTCCATTATTGAGCTTTTTCAAGACTTTAATGACAAACCCTAGACCTTATGAGACCTAAAAACCCTAAAAATGTTTTTTACAAATGTAAAGACAGAAAATGACTATAAATGACCTGAAGAAAAAATCAATTACTGAGTATGTCATTATTGAAATTTTTGATGCTGAGAGCTTATTTTACCTCCTCATGTGCCTGCTGTCCATTATTGAGCTTTTTCAAGACTTTAATGACAAACCCTAGACCTAATGAGACCTAAAAACCCTAAAAATGGTTTTTACAAATGTAAAGACAGAAAATGACTATAAATGACCTGAATTTGTGAAAATAGGCCAGCAGGTAAAGACCATCAGGGAAAATTGATAATATGCCACTGCCATCAAATGATCCATGACCTAATGGAATGCAGCTGATCGGATGAGTCACCTAAAATGCAAGGCAACAATAGAATTTTCATCACTGATGGAGGGATGAAGATATCGACACTAACACAACCCTTACAACGAACCATAATTGATCTGGATCCTCATTTCCCAAACCTTTGAACAAAGGAAACTTCACTGTGTTTTCCATATTGAATTGTGGTGGTGGTGGAGGTGGTACGGGTGAAGTTGGGGGTAATGGCGGTGAAGACGGAGGTGGTGTGGGTGTAGGTGGTATTCACGGGAATCCTTGTCTTCTCAACTGAATAGCACTTTGCAGAGAGATCTTCGCTATCCCTTCTTCATCCCTGCGAGGAGGTGAAATCAAGGGGCTATACTCTAGACCCTTATTTCCTTCATTCTTGTAAGTTCTTCCACTTCATGTATTACCAAACATCAAGGCAACTGCATAACCCATTTTTTGGACAACAACATTTTAATCCAAGTAGTAAGAAATTTTACGTACTTACCTTGCAATCCTTTGAAAAAACATCGCTCTGCCTCACTATAGCTAACTGAGGTTCAACTGCGAGTTCACTAACAAATCCTCTTATGATGCGATCAAGCCAATGAATGACAATGTGCATGATCTTATCCTTTGATGCTTCCAACCTTTGCACTAGTTCTAGGGTCCACACAATAGGACCGTCAAGTTTCTACCTTCCTTGGCTATCTTCTAGCTTGGCAATCCACTCGTATAGCTCAGTAGGCAAGGAGACGAAAAATATTTCGTGGATCTCCATATATAGGTATCAGTCCAACCACTATTCTTTTGACAATCGCGGGTTTCTATTTTCTTGTGCTGCGAACTTGTGAATCCTTCTGTCCAACCAGCCTTCGATTTCTTTCTTAGTTGGATTCCAGTGATATGACATCACACATAACTTATGCAGATTCTGGTCCTGGAAATGGAACCATTTGTTGGTATGAGGGGGCTTGACCTAGGTTCAACATTAGTTAGCCAAACAATCCCTACACTACTGGCCGTTTCGGCATCGGCTCGCAGAGCGCACATTGAAGTCTCACTCGAAGTAGTATGGGGGGATGCTGAAACCAAGTTTCCACACCCTTGAGATGGTTGTGATGTCGGTTTATTTAAGCTATACCTGCCTTCGTGCAGGTTTCTTAACCCTCTGTTCCACCCTTCAGTACCTTCACGAAAGGGTACAATCGGCTTCCACGAAACCCAAACCAGGGGCTGAAGTCCTTCTGCACTACTAGGGTTGCGAACTACGATATCTTCCTAACTAGGCTAAGTGTCTTTCTTATCTTATTAACAAATCTTAGTTAGCTTCGGGTAAACATATGTTCTTACTTATGGTCACTTATCTAACACAATTACATATATTCGCACATCATATAAGAATTATAAGTGAAATTCATACCCAATATAACAGATGCATAAGCAGGAAATAAAGACGTAGAAATTGTAGAATACTTCTGTTTATTGATAATTCTGAACAATTATATACTTGACCTGCCCTACACACTCAGCTGCAGGGGTCCACGCACTCAACTATGGACTTCTAGGCCTCTGTGCACTCAGTTGTAGAGCCTCTACCTATGCTATGACCCAAAACTTAGACTTCTACTTCAGAGATATCTCTCATACATCATATCTTTCTTGATTGATTCTTCTAACTACTTAGAGCTTAGCTCTATTTATACAATCCTATGGTCCACGGACCATGGGTAGATCTTCTATAGCTGACATTACATTTCCAAAATAAGGGTGGACAACCCTATGACTCTTTAACATCTATGCACTTTGCGAGCACAAAATGCAGAGTCTTTACACTTGGATTACAAAATTATGAGCAAAATATGGGCTTTTAGCCCCAAAACTGCCCTTGGGGGATCCCGCACCCAACATTTGACTTCAATAGAAAACATGAAAATTACTAACAACCAAAATAACATGCTTTATGTAACATGTCCTATTCATCACAATTTCTATTAAGTAATTGAGATTTTCAGAAATAATAAAGAAAGGGAAACAATGTTTAAACACATAAACTCAAGAAACACATCACCATTTTGCACACCACATGAATCTTGTGAAAATGTCTCTATATTATTGATGCTTCAACTACTTTTAAAAACTACAATATGCAGAGGAAATTATATTTACAAATCAACCCTTAATACTTTAAATAGTGAAGTATTTATACAAACAATTACAAAATCACTGTCTCAACCGATAGTGTATAATTAGCCTAATTCTAAACAATAAAATTTATCTCTTAGTAGACAAATAGGCAACATAGACAACTTCACGAAATGGTGGATCTGTTTTGGTGGATTCGGTTGATGAATCAACCTCAAAACTGTGCTGCGCTAATGTGCTGGCTGTTGTTTTTATTGCATTCGAACTACCCTTTAATCCAATAAATCACAAAGTTCTTCCCATAATTTTTCATTTGGTATGGTTAATTTAATTGCCCTCTGGTAAATCTCATGAACCTCAGTATATTTTGCAAAAGTTGGCTTCACTATAAAAACATGTTTTACCTCATTCTGGATGTAGAAGTCATTTTCCATAGTTTCTAAAAATTCTCTTACTATCATACTACCCTTTATGCCACTGAACTTGACACTACTTTTGGCCATTTCTTTCATCTTCAAAAAATAGTCTTCTTGAGTGATCAATTTATCATTTATTGCATATATGTTCGGCGGTCCTTTTTCGATTAATGTTTCAATTCTGTTACAAAACCTGTTCACACCCAGCTCTAGTGTTTCACATCTTTTCTCCAATTGATCAATGAGGTTCGTATTGTCAAAACTTTCTCGACTTCCAAAATGGTGGCAGTTCTATCACTGATTACTAATTCTTCAAGTTCATATTTGTTCTTTGAATTGATGAATTTGATAATGTTGGAGGCTTATGTGGACATATCTCCAATCTTTTCCCTTACTTGAACAATGGTTTCTGTGGCTTTTTCTATCAATTCTTTCTATTCAAAGATGATTTGGATAGATGACCAAATATCATTCATAGTGTCTAGAATACCCATCCAAATGGTTTCCTTGGCTTGGGCCAAGGTCTGACCAATTGATGTATCCTTTTTTACCTTCTGCAACCTCTCCAACAATCTCTAAGATTTTTGCACTTCAACCATATGGGAGGCTTTAGTTCTGGTTTTCTGTTCTTGCAGAGATTTGAGCTGTGCCTGCAATGTCTTGATCTCTTATGATTGGATTGACATATTCTCCAGTATTTTTGTGACTTTTTCAACACTTGTAGTATGAGTGGAGGAAGTAGGTACAGTGGTTGTTCCTATTGCTGGGAGTTAAGAAATGGGTATGGCATCTAGGGGAACAATGGCCATATTCTGACCCTGTTCTTTCTCTTTTATCATCATTTCCATTTCTGCCTCCATATGTCTAATATGTATACTCTCCTCTATGATCAACTTCATCATGTCAGCCTTCTCTGTTTCATCCTCTTTAATGTCCTTGGTCAAGGGGTCCTCTGTGGCTGGCAACTTAAGCTGCTTTCTCAATGCTGCAATATCCAGATTTTTCTTCTTGATAATCTCCTCTGCAACATTTACATCTTTAGGATCATATCGTATCTTGACTACCAAATCTTCCAAATATTTGATCCTATTATCCTTTGCTAAGGAGGATACCTTCTCCATTTTCAACTAAGACAAAATATTGGCAAATGAAACCTGCAACATAGACAGTGACATAGTAGTATTAGTTAATGTAGAAGAAATCATCTCTCCAGTCTACTTATGCATCTCCATTTGATCAATGGGATGGATATCCTTGGTGCTGAACTCAAATGTAGTACTCTTGTAGTCTGGTGATGTTTTCAGATGTGGAATTTGGGCCTCAAGAAAGGCCATCTACATCTTTCCATGCTTTGTGTTAAAAATTGATAACAATATGCTTTGGAGCTTGAAGTCTGCTTCCAAAACTGATTGTAGGTACTATTCTTAAGAATCTCATTCTTAAGTTTAATTTCTCTATACCTATCAAAAACAATATTTTCCTTCTCTCCTTGGACATTCTATGAATTTAACTCTGTTTCCTTCTGACCTTGTGATGATGAAGGTCTAGTAGAAGATGTTACAAATTTGTTGCTAGTAGGAGGTGAGTCTGTAATTATGATGGCAACATTCTCTTGTGTCTCCTTTTCAACATCTGTCTTAGGAGTCACTTTTTCCCTTTTCCTGTAATTGATCCTGAACTCTTTGGCCTCTCTACCTGTTATTGATGATGATCCCTCCTCTCTTTGTATTTTACTTGTTTTCTCCTAAGGAGTGGGAGTCTATAAACTTGAAGTAGAAAAGATTTTTTCTTCAGCTTCTTGTAAGGTATTCTCTGTCCATTCCAATTGATTTGCACACTTTTCTATCTTAGGCCTTGAGGTATGGATGTAGGGAGTAGTTTTGTTTTCTACTCTAAGTATTGAAATAATACCCTAAGGGTCATAAGACCATGTAAACCTCAGGTTGAATTTCATTTCTTTTTGAAGTTTGTCTGCTTCTTCTCCTGTTGTCTTGGTATTGCATATGAATGGGCCCACCTGTGTCTTTATTCAAAACTATGACTTCTTCTTAGCCACCACAAAATGAATGTCATCAGAATTTAACATCTGTATGATATATTCCAGGGAAAAAAATCCTCATGGGGAGTTATTTAGGGACTTTGTATGGTGTCAATTCACATCCATAAACTATGATTTCTATGTATTTTTGGTATAAATAATGTTCGCTTAGTGGGTCCTAACCCAGGTTCAAATTTAGTTTGACCAAAAAAATCCCTACACTACTGGCCCTTTCGACATTAATCAGTGGAGTCTGGACTGAAGTCTCACCCGAAGAAGTATGGGGGGATGCTGGAACCAAGTTTCTGCACCCAGAGATTAGAGTGATGTTGTTTTATGCCCTAAATCTACCTTCGTGCATATCAATAAGCCTTTAAGGCTTATCGATGTAACTCCCTTTAATCAGCCTCTAGACCTCCACGAAGGTCTATGGCTATCTTTCACAGAACCTGAATATGTGAATCAACTACTTACGCGTATCACATATTACTCTTAACCCAATAATTACTCCAATCGGCTTAAGTTTTTAATAACTTCCACGTACAATAAGATAATGTTCGCATGAACAATTGATAGTAATTGTGTTCATAGAACAATATAAGTCATGTAAAGTTGCATATCAATACATCATTATTTCATAAACCCATTATAACATAAGGCACATTCATATAAACATAAGTAAAGAGATAAACCCAAGTATTTATGCAACAATATTCTTTGTTAATACTTAGTTCTACTTACATACTCAATACTTCCTTGCGCACTTAGCTACAGGGGTCCACACACTTAGCTATAGAATCCACTCTAGGCCTCTGCACATAGAGTTGTAGAAACTTTCTTCCTACTCTTCTTCGCTAACTCTTTAGACTTCTCTCATAGACCAAACTTCATTACCTCTTCTTCTCCCTTATACATCCTAAGACACACCTATTATACAATCCCACGGTCTGCGGACCATGGGTAGATCTTCAAAAGCTGACTCAACTTACATAAAAGAAGGGTAAAACCCTTTATAACTCTTTAATTATCTACACACTTCATGACCACAAATTGCGGAGACTTTACATCCTTATACAACAAAACTCGGGCTTTTCCTCCAAAAATTGGGATTTTGCCCCAAAATTGACCCCAAGGGAACCCATCCCAACAGGCCCCCAACACAAAGATTGTGACTCACCCTCGAGTCACTCTACTAGTGCAAAGGTCTTATTGTGAATATCCCCCAACTCCACTCGTTCCACTTCTACCTCAGCTGAGCTCTGCATGGGCGCCTGTTTGATCTGTTCCACCAACTGCTTTGTTGCTACTCCTGCATTGTCCTCCTTGATTTTCTGCTGCGTACTCTGTAAATTTTCCAATTTCTCCTTAATGTTGGTAGAGATGATGAAGGCCTCATGCAACCAAGGCCCCACTCTAGCCTTGAGGACTGACTCTTTCTTATGTTTTGCTTCCACATGTAGATGCAGCTTCCTTGCCTCCTGCAGCTTGGCAAGGCGTTGTGTAGTGACAACGACGTGCGTCGTTGCCCTTACTTCATCATACTATTGCTAGAGTTTGTGAGTTTCTATATTCAAGGCCTTCAAGGTGGGATCTTCCTGCAAATCCGTGACTACCTCTATTGCTTGCTAAAAAAGCATGGTGCAGTCTACCACCATGGCATCTACCATTGCGACTCCATCCTTCACAATAGATTCATGATGTTCCCTTACCTCTGTCGGAGTTGAAGGTTGTGACTTCAACTCAACCTTTGTTATTTTCAAGTTTAGCTCAAACTGAACTCTGACCACTTATATCTTGGCTTCGCACACACCTGCAACCAACTTTCTAATTTTTGCCTCCAACGACGCTTCCTCCAGTATATGGAGTTCAGTGACTGTTCTGCAGGCTTTTGCCACCGTGGTTGCAAGTTGGTCGTTTTGCGTCTGAATTTTCTTATGTGCCTCCTGTTAGTGTCAGTGTCTTCACACTTCCATCAGTGATCAAATTGCTCTTTTGCATGCATATTAGGTGTCTCATTCGATCAGCTGCATTCCATTAGGTCATGGATCAACCGATGGTAGTGATTTCATTTCAGTTTCCCTCATGTCATATACCTGTTGGCTTGTTCAAAACCTATTTTCAGTCATTTATAGTCATTTCGGTTCATTTCATTTAGTTTTAGGGTTTAGTCTCACTAGGTCTAGGGTTTGTCATCATGGTCATCCAAAAGTGAATAAAAATGTTAGCAAGCACATGAGGAGGATAAATGAGTTCATAAAATCATAAATTTACTTATGATATGCTCAATAAATCTTTTTTACCTCAAAACTCTGTTTTGAGCTGAAAATAGAGTTTTTCTATTTTTTGTAAAAATTTCATGTAATTTAAGTGTTTCTATATGTAATAAGCTCAGCAGCTGTTCCTGGTCACCTCGCCAACTCCTGCCATTGCAAAAATAAAAGCATTAGGGCATTAGTCCATCTAATTGTCAAGAAAAAGTTAAACTTCAAATGAAAAACAAAGTTATTGAGAAAAAGTGACTAAGACTTTATAAAAGTGGGTTTGCAATGGAGAAAAATTAAAATGTATCATATATAAAGCAAATTCATGCTAGCTACTCCTTTCATTGTGCAAAAAGTCAAATAGAGAGCCAAAATCGTGTTTTGAAGGGAATTGAGCAAAGGAGGAAGAAAACCTAAAACTTGTAGCAAGTTTGCTTGGCATTGTGCATTAGAGGGTCGGCGTTGTGCATCAGCGAGTTTTTTCCAGCGTTAAATTACATAGGCGCTGCGCATCAGGCAGGCACTGCGCATTGGGCTCAGTGCACTGTGCATTGGCCAGGGAGTTTCCAAAATCAGTCAAATTTATCCCAAACTCTCCCAAATGCTGCATTTCACTCCTACAAGTAAGTTTTCATTGATCTTGAGCTGAAATTAGTCTTCTTCATATTTTGTTCATGAGTTTTGCTTCTTAAAATCAAATCCCTAGCTTGCCTTCATACATTTTCACCTCATTGCAAAATTTTCACTTCATTACAAAACCAACATCCTTTGTCCCTTTTCCCAAACTTCATTGCCCTAAAACTACCCATTAATTCCATTTTCCCTTTCCCTATTCCCCTAAGAAACTAATTCCCTTCATTAAACCCTAAGTCCCTCATAAGTCAAAACCCTAGTTTCCTAAATCTTTCCCTTCATTCCCCTACTCCACTTCACATCTGCAAAATCTCTTCATACTCATCTTCTTTGTCCCCACCCATTATCATTGTGCACCATACCATCATCACATTACATCATTAAGACAAGCATGGAAAGAAGCAGTGAATCAAGTTTTGAAGAAGATACACTTAATGATAGCTCAAGGGAAAGAAATGTACAGTCCAGGAAGCCTCACAAGGGTGGAAAAATCATTAGGGAGGAACCTATTAGCATGAGTGAACTCCTTGCTTGCCCTCTAGCCACCACATGTTTCAGATATCAGTCATGTTTTGAGTTTTGTGAAATGGTTGAGAGGGTCAAATATCACCATGAGTTAACAAGGAAGTTTGTGATAAACTTGGATAACAATATGGTGCATCTTGTTGGGGTCAACTTCACTCTTTCACCAACTATCATTGCAGAGGCCACAAGAATTCTAGATGTAGGGAAAAAGTGGAAAAAAAGGCAAAATATTAGTAAGCAGCATTATGAACCTTATATCAAGGCCAAGTACCATGCTAAACTTAGCAGGGTGTTTCCTTTCAAATTCTTGGAGGACCAGTATGTTCCACTCGTGAAACTTATCATCAAATACGTTACATGTGAGGGTAGGTTCTCCAGACTTTATGCCTACCACATCAGATTGCTTATGCACTTCACTAGGCTCAGAATGATGAGCATCCCTTATTTCATATGCAAAAATGTAGAGAGGATGATAGTGATTCCAAAAAGAAAACCATATCTACATCAGCTCAATAGTATTTATCATTTTTCTGTTATCAAAATTGTTGTTTTGCATTAGCTCACTCAGTTGGGAGTGCCATGGGAAAATTTAATTGCCCATGAGTGCTTCAAGGGGCCTCAAATATTTTCAAATCCTCAAGAAGAAGGTGAAACTTCTGGGCAAAAAAAGGAGCCTGAAAATAAAACAGAGGAGGTTCATGTTCCTGTGTTTGTCACTTATGAAAGAGGCACTAGGATACTCTTTGCAGCTGCCAAGTGAGTACTATCTCCACCAGGGGTGGAAGGGGTCTCGTTCTCTTCACCGGACCACAGGAAAATGCTATCTTCACCAGGGGTGAAAGGGGCTTTGCCTTCTTCTCCAGCTAAATAGGTACAGGGTAGAGACAAAGGAAAGAAAAAGATGCATGAGGAGGGCCCTACTGAAGGGCAAGATAGGGATTTTGTCTTGATTGATGAGGATGTCACTTATTTGGGCTCTCAAAGCTCAAGACTTAAGAACATGATTATCAAAGAGAAGGAGGTTGAAATACAAGCCTTATCACTTAATCTTGAGAGGGCCAAATGGATCATCAACTTTATTGAGCAAGAAAACAAGCAACTAGAAGATAAGCAAGCTATTATGGAGCTACAAATGATTAGAGAAAATAGGCAAGTGGCAAAGAAAAGAAAGATCAATATGACCTCCCTTCAGCAAGAAATTGAGGCTGACCGAGAATCATGGTTGGAGAGGGAAAACATTCACCTTTAGAAGATGCTTGAGAAAGCCAACAAAGAGAAGAAAATTCCGTGCCATATGGCCTATCACTACCTAACCTAGAACAAGATTTGCAAAACACGAGTAAAGAGGCTAAAAGCCAAGTTAAGGAGAGCCTTGAGGGTCAAGAAAGAGCATGATAAACAAAAAATTTTGGCTGAAACTTCATTAGCTTAGGAAAGCACTTAATATGGTTGCTTCTTGCTAAATTTGAAGAAATTTTGGGAAATTTTTGTCATTTTACAATTTTGTACATAAAAACACAGGAAATTTCAGTTGATGCACAATGCCACCGGCGCTGCGCATTGTATTGGCTCACTCTTTTGCCAAATGGCTTGTAGTTTTAGATTCCTCATGAAAAACAATGAAACCCAAAAAGTTTCATAAATTTTGGAGGAGATATGGGTCACTTAAAGGGCAAAAAACACCTAAAAAATGCCCTCTCTACCACTTTTTGGATCCACAAGAAGCAGTCTTGGGAGAAATGATTTTTGAAGGGGAAAATCAACTCCAAATCAGAAAATTCAAAGTGTTCCAGAAACTAGGCAAACAAGGATTTCCAGCAAGCTATCTTGGGCCTGATTTAGTGAAGCACAAGGCCTCTAAAAGTAGTCATGAAGCGGTGCTATGCATCAGGCTTAAGGCGCTGCACATCAGGCAAATTTTTGCCAATTTTGCCTAAAACTTAGAATTTCGCCCAGTTTGACTACCAGTTGACTTTTTCTCTTCTCCTTGGTAAATTTGTGATGGTAAATGATGTAATATGATGTAAATTTGATGAAAAATGACTTGAGGGGGTATATACATCAGTTAGAGGTGGTTTGAGGTTGAATGAATAAGCTTCCATGGTTTTAGAGGCAAGTTGTTCCACTGCCTCTATTCTTATTCTTAGTTTATATATGGTTGAAACCACCCCTCTTCTCATGGATTCGACTCTTGATGGCTAGCACAGGTGGTTTTATGCCTATATTATGTACTTTCTTAGTCATTTGTAAAGGTTGGACTCTTGTGGATGCTTTGAGCATCATTGTAAATCACTTCTGCAGTTTGGCAAGGAAATGAACCAGGGTTTTGCAACATTTCGTGGGATTCTTGTGGTAATGTGTCTTGGCATTGTTTCTTCCTTCGTTATTTATTTTCTCTTATGTGTTATATGTGCCTGCTTTTATTTCTTTCTTCATAAGTAAATGAATCAAGATAGATAGGTGGAATCCATTGATATTCAGTGCTCTGCCTTGGGAATACATTTAGTTTTTAATGTTTTCTGCGAAGTACTCATGAACTTTACATGCCCTCCCCAACTCCTCACTGGTCTTAGACTTACCATCACACTCAATTCAAAGTTCCAAAACACCTACCTACCTCGCCCCATAGAGAATCCTGTAAATCTGAGTTGATTTCCCAGACCCAAAGTTGCCTTCGTCATTTGATCTAGCAACCAACCATCAAAATCAAACAAGATATTCTAACCTAATATACCTAGCCTAAAATCAGTATTCATTTCAGTCATATCAAGCCCTAGTTGCCAATATTCTAATTGAGATTGACAAGGAGAGAGCCCTCTCCCAACCTGGTAGGGCCAACTATCAGGTTAAGCGTGGTTTGATGTTACCCTAGACCTGCCTTCCTTCAGCCTGAGGTAGATCTAGGCCCTAACATAGTGGTGACTCCACCAGGGAATGTAGTTTTGTGTTCCTCAAAAAAATGTAATCAAGTTAAGATTTGATTGTTGATGGTGAACAACAATTAGACACAACAAGGCTGAGATCATTCACCTGGCGATTCCAAATCAGTTTCGAGATCAGATCCAAGGACTTCACTAGAGGATGAACCTAACCAACAGAAACATGAAAGGACAATATGGAAATATGAGGTGTTCAAGTTGGAATTTCATCCAAGACATTATGTTCTTCGTTATAAATTATTTCTTCTCTTTTCTCGAGAATTTCAAGAAGGCTTTACAAAGTATATTGTATCGAGGAAAGAACCTAGATTTGAATTTGATTCTTTCCCTTTGAAGATTGTGGACACAAAATATGTGCATTCCTTTGATCTTGATCAAGACCCTTCTTCCGAATCTCATGATGACTGTCTTCAAATTGATGAGCCTCAAGAGACAAAGACTGATTCTACAACTTTTATATATACTCCTATACCTTGTAAAATTCCGGATAGATACAAACCTCTGATTTTACCTCCTATATCCCATGCTTTCCTTAAAAATCATTACCTATATCTACCAAGATTTGATGGAAAATGTGACAACATCACTGCTGAGAGACATGTATTGAATTTTGAGGCTTCTCTTGACCTCTTTGAAGTTGATGAAGAGGATGTCAATATTAGGCTTTTTGCTCTTTCTTTGCAAGGAAAAGTCAAGAGTTGGTTCAAAACCCTGCCTGATGTGAGCATTTCATATTTCCAGCAGTTTGTCAAAGTTTTCCTCCACGAGTGGGTGGTCAGACAAAACCCTTTCTTGATTATAGAAGAGTATAACCAGCTGAAAAGATTGCCAGGGGAGACAGTACAACCGTTTTCTTCCAGGTTTAACCAAGTCTATTTTTCGATGCCAATTAATATAAGACCTCCTCTTGGATCTGCTCTCTTGCACTACCCAGATGCCTTTGATCCAGAAATGGAGTTTCGGTTGAGAGAAATGAACCTTGCAACACTTGAAGAAATGCAAAATAGTGTAGTAGATGTAGAGGCTAATTTGCTGATCAGAAGGGCAAAGTTGAAGGAAGAAGAGATGAAGAACATAGACCCAGAGGAATCGACATCTTTAGAGGTAAATCTTGACATTTTGGTAAGTGCAGTGGAAGAGATGATGCAAAGGATCACCACAAGGAATGAGTATAATGTTTAAGACCATCTCTCGCTGATTGAAGAAGAACAAGTGCCTGATCCAAAACATTTTCTTTCTTATCCCAGTTGTCATAGATCAGATAACGATTGTTTTATAGATCATCTTGGAGAAGAGAGATCTGTTGATATGACATGTATGCTTGATGATGTGTTTTTTACTGATGATTTGGCTCAATTCAATCAGTATGATGATGATTATTTCCTCCAAACAAAAGCTAATCATGTAGACAAATCAGTAGCTGGTTTGTGGAAGGAGGAAGTTCACTTTAAGCAACTTGAATACAGTGATCAACTGATGCATATTAGCCATGCAAGTGAGGAGGAAAGTGAAACAAATTTTGAAGTAAGTGAAGGATCTTTGCCTTTTTGTTTTGCTTCATTTTAGATCATTAGAGACAACTTTCATTCAATCAAAAATCAATCGTCGATAATTTTTGATTTGGACCATCTAGAGGGAAATGAGATCCTTGTTCAAGACTTCTCATATCTAGATTTGTAGCCATCAAATGCCATTGATTGTCAAGTTGCAGATGATTGTTAAGTTGCAGATGAAGAATTGGAAGCTGGAACATATGATAAAATGATGCAAGATGTTTCTGTACCATTATGTTTTGAATCATTTCAGTTTTTGAAGGGAAATTTGCATAGTATATCTTCAATAAAGGATGAGCAGACTATAAAAAATCATGCCATCTCATTGGAACCAATCGAAAATGGGTTGCAACAGTCTTTTCAAGTTTTTCACGATCCAATGGCTGATGTGTTAGATGATGTCTACAGTCAAAGTCCTTCTCCACTAGCTAACTGTGAGATTGAAACAAGTATTGATACAAACTTGATCTGGCAGCCAGTTTCTTTGTCATTATTAGCAGGAGACTCGTCACAAAGCTCAGATGAAATTTTGCATTCATGGTATGAGGAGGAGAAAAGTAATCCATCGGATGAGCTAAGTCCCAGTGCACATGAATTTCAAGATCCTTATGTAGTATTTTTGGAGTCAGATAGACAATCCATATTATTCAATGGATCTATTTACAAGTTTTCATGGGAATTTCCTTTCAGTAGTTTTCTCTTGTTGTTCATAAGCAAGCACTTGCAAAGAATGAAAAAACAGCCAGAATGCTTACTTGGTTGCATTGGTTATTTCACTTCTCTTGATTAGGTGATGAATGGAACAGTTAGAGTAGGTGTTATTGAGCAAGCTCCATTTTGAGCATATTTTCCAGTTTGTTAGTTGTGTTTTAGTATTGAGTTAGTTCAAGTCAGTTTGTGTCTTTGAGTTGTTAGTTTTCTTGTCATCCATTTCAGCTTGTGTTTTTGACTCCATGCCCAATGGATAAGGCTACTTGGTCTACGGTGTTCTTGGCACTTCCAAGGAGCTACCATCCTCAATGGAGCCAATGTTAGTGTCAGTGCCTTCACACTTCCATCAATGATCAAATTGCAATTTTGCACGCATATTAGGTGTCTCATTCAATCAATTTCATTCCATTAGGTCATGGATCAACTGATGGTAGTGGTTTCATTTCAGTTTCCCTCATGTCATATACCTGTTGGCTCGTTCAAAACCTATTTTCAGTCTTTTATAATCATTTCAATTCATTTCATTCAGTTTTAGGGTTTAGTTTCACTAGGTCTAGGGTTTGTCATCATGGTCATCCAAAAGTGAATAAAAAGGTCAACAGGCACATGAGGAGGATAAATGAGTTCATAAAATCATAAATTTATTTCTGATATGCTCAAGAAATATTTTTTATCTCAAAACTTTGTTTTGAGGTGAAAATAGAGTTTTTCTATTTTTTGTAAAAATTTCATGTAATTTAAGTGTTTCTATAGGTAATAAGCTCAACAACTATTTCTTGTCACCTTGCCAACTCCTGCCACTGCAAAAACAAAAGCACCAAGGCATTAGTCCATCTAATTGTCAAGAAAAAGTTAAACTTCAAATGAAAAATAGAGTTTTCGAGAAATGTGACTAAGACTTTATAAAAGTTGGTTTGTAATGGAGAAAAAATAAAATGTATCATATATAAAGAAAATTCATGCTAGCTACTCCTTTCATTATGAAAAAAGTCAAATAGAGAGCCAAAATCGTGTTTTGAAGGGAAATTGAGCAAAGGAGGAAGAAAACCCAAAACTTGTAGCAAGTTTGCCTAGCACTGTGCATCAGAAAGTTGGTGTTGTGCATTAGATAGTTTTTGCCAGTGTTAAATTACACAGGCACTGCACATCAGGCAGGCACTATGCATTGGGCTCAGTGCACTGCGCATTGGCCAGGGAGTTTCCAAAATCACTCCAATTTATCCCAAACTCTCCCAAATGCTGCATTTCACTCCTACAAGTAAGTTTTCATCGATCTTGAGCTGAAATTAGTCTTCTTCATGTTTTGTTCATGATCTTTGCTTCTTAAAATCAAAACCCTAGCTTTCGTTCATACATTTTCACCTCATTGCAAAATTTTCACTTCATTACAAAACCAACATCCTTTGCCCCTTTTCCCAAACTTCATTGCCCTAAAACTACCCATTAATTCCATTTTCCCTTTCCCTATTCCCCTATGAAACTAATTCCCTTCATTAAACCCTAATTCCCTCATAAGTCAAAACCCTAGTTTCCTAAATCTTTCCCTTCATTCCCCTACTCCACTTCACATCTGCAAAATCTCTTCATACTCATCTTCTTTGTCCCCACCCATTATCATTGTTCACCATACCATTATCACATTACATCATAAAGACAAGCATGGAAAGAAGCAGTGAATCAAGTTTTGAAGAAGATACACTTAGTGATAGCTCAAGAGAAAGAAATGTGCAGTCCAGGAAGCCTCACAAGGGTGGAAAAATCATTAGGGAGGAACCTATTAGCATGAATGAACTCCTTGCTTGCCCTCCAACCACCACATGTTTCAGATATCAGTTCTGTTTTGAGTTTTGTGAAATGGTCGTGAGGGTCAAATATCACCATGAGTTAGCAAGGTAGTTTGTGATAAACTTGGATAAAAATATGGTGCATATTGTTGGGGTCAAATTCACTCTTCCACCAACTATCATTGTAGAGGCCACAAGAATTCTAGATGTAGGGGAAAAATGGAACATGTTAGTGTCGGTATCTTCATCCCTCCATCAGTGATCAAAATTCTCTTGTTGCATGCATTATTAGGTGTCTCATCGGATTAGTTGCATTCCATTAGGGTCATGGATCATCTAATGGTGGTGGCATATTATAAATTTTCCCTCATGATCTTTACCTGCTGGCTTATTTTCATAAATTCAGGTCATTTACAGTCATTTTCTGTCTCTACACTTGCAAAATCCATTTTTAGGGTTTTAGGTCTCATTGGGTCTAGGGTTTGTCCTCATAGTCTTGTAAAAGCTCAATAATGGTCAGCAGGCACATGAGGAGGTCAAATAAGGTCTCAACATCAAAAATTTCAATAATAACATGCTCAGTGATTGATTTTTCAAATAATGGTTTTTTTTTTTTTTTTTTTTTTTTTTTTTTTTTTATGTATAAAATTTAATGTAATTTTATTTTCCTATATGTAGTAAGTTCGAAAATGTATGTAGCCCTAGTTACCTTGCCAAACTCCTGCACTCCAGCTCCTGCAAAAGAGACAAGAAATTCAAAGCATTAGTCCATCAAAGGTCAAAAAGAGAACCAAACTGCAAAATAGAGTTTTTAAAGAACAAGTGAAAAGCAAACATTAGAAAAGTGGGTTCATTTAAATGAAAAGTTAAAGTCAATGGGTATATCAATTGTTTTTGTATTGAATACTTCATTTTTCATGTTAAAGAGAGAGAGTGAAAAAGCAAAATTGCGATTTAAGGCCCAAAAGGAGAAAATCGCAGCAAAATTGTGCAAATCTTCCTGGCGCAGTGCACCTGGGTAGAGGCACACGCATCTGGTCAGCGCGACACATAGAGCGCAAAATTTTCAAAGAGAAGTGAACGGGCATGGCGCACCTATTGGGCGCGGTGCACCTATGTCTTGGTGTGGTGCACTTGCCCTCCAAGCTTAAATTTCACCAAATTGACCTTCCCAAGCTCCAAATCTTTGCGAGCGTCATTCCTCAAGTAAGTGAAACATTCCACTTTGCCATTCTAAGAGATTTACTCCTCATTGATGGTGTTTTAATAGGGGAAAAATTAAACCCTAGTTCGCTGCACAGTTACATTACAAAAACTGTCTAGGGTTTGCAATTTTGTCATTGTTGCTATTTTGCTCCCCTGCATCATTGTTTCATTCCCCTTCACTACATTTCCCTCATTTCATTTTCCCTTCCCTCTCTCATTCACACTCATCATATCTCCTATCCCCAAAACCCTAGAACCCTAACAACAAATTTCCACTACTCCCAAATCCTAATTTGCATCCCCAAACCCTATCACTCCCTAACACCCTACATCCAACATCAAATCCCTCATTCAGCAGTCCCACTCATCAATCCCATTCATCAAACAACAAACACCTATTCTTGATATAAAATCTCTTCATACTCATCATTGAACATCAAACAATGGAAAATATGGAAACAGATTCAGCTTATGAAAGGGATGAGGAAACTGCCAGTGATTCCTCCCAAGAGATCCATGCAACAAGAAAACCACATAAGGGAGGAAAACACGTCCAGGAGGAGCCCATTACACTCACAGAGCTATTGGCTTGTCCTCTTACAGCAACATGTTTCAAACATCAGTCTTGCTACCAGTTTTGTGAGATGGTGGAGAGGGTGAAATACCACCATGAACTTGCCAGATTATTTGTTCTCCATCTTCACAATGGCTTGGTGAACTTGGCAGGTGTTGTTAGTTTCAGTATTTTCAGCCTTCCTCCAGTGATCAAACATGCTCTTACAAAGTGATTTTAAGGTGTCACGGTCAAATTTTGTCATTTCAGTGAGTCTTCAAGCAAAATTTGGTCACTAGGTATTAGGTCTTGGGTTTGCTTTTACTCCTTTCAAAGTTGTCCAAATGTCGGTCCATGTCACCATTCAAATGAGTGTACCATCATTCAGAGGGTTGTCATCATCATGTCAGGTTCCAATGAGTCATTTTACACCTTGTTCATGCTTCAGTTGTGCCTAGGTAAGGTTCATTTCCCTCTCCTAGGGTTTTGAAGGTAATTTCTCTTGGATGGTCAAATCATCAGAAAAACTTGTATCCTAATGTTCATACACCTTCCCCTATCCTTAATTACCTTATTAAACATTTCCCATTATTGAGATCCCCCAAATTCCTCATTTTCGCACAAACCTTAGTTTCTTGCTACAAATTGACAATTTTCTAGGCCAGGCCTGTGTTTTTCCCTGTTGGATCCCTTCTCTTCACTCAATATTTGAAATTCCACTTTCCCATACTTCCTAACATCCTTCCCTACTTCCAAAAATTTTCTCAATAATTTAGAAGCCCCTTATCCCCTTCATTTCGCTTCATTTCGAAAAATCCCTTGTTCTACACATCGGGATAAGTTTTACCTCAATGATGTTTTTGAACAAGAAATGATGAATTTGGGAAAACTGAGAGAGGTTGTTTTCCAAAATAGGCCAAGGAAGAAAAACCTCCTTCATTTTTTACACAGGTGTCATGGTTTTAGAGAAATGTCAAAAGTACAGTCGCCTCAAGAGAATTGGTGCACCTTTGAAGTGACCTTGGGAAAATCAAGCTTTCTCCTAGCTTGGTTGGCCTAATGACTTGCTTGATGAGTCAAATAATAAATAAACAAAAAGAGCTTTAAAATGAGCTACCATGAACTAAATTTTGGGTTGAGGAAGACCTTAAAACGTTGATTGCAACAGCACTCTTCCTTGAGGCAGCCTCATTTTGCACATTTTGACCAGTCTTGGGAGATTTGATTTTTGACAGAGCAAATGAACTCCAAATTGAAAAATTCCTATTGAATTGGAAATTAGACACAATAATATTTTCAACGAGCTATCCCATACCAAATTTGGACACTGGGAATGCCTCCAAAATTCTCCTGCAAAAAGGCACTACGCATTGGGCAGACCTCTATAGTGTAAAAAATGAACTAGCGCGACGCATTGAGATGGCACGACGCATTGGGCTAAAAAGCCTAAAATCCATTCAAATCTTCCTCCAAAGACTCTAAAATTGCTAAATTCTTCATTTCCCAGGTAAGTTAACACTCCAATATGCTCAATGCATGAGTTTGTCTCAGTCCTCTTGGTGATTTAATAGGGAAATATTAAAACCCTAGCTCCTTGCACAGTTTCATTGAAAATCTGCCTAGGGTTTACAAAATTGCCATTTTTTGCTGTCTTATTCCTCTCTACCACTTTCAAATCCCCTTCACTACATTTCAATGATTTCATTTCCCATTTCCCTCTCATTTCCACTCATCCTACTCCCCTATCCCAAACCTTAGTCAAATATCCCCAAAACCCTAATTGCCATCCTAAACCCTAGATATCATCTCCTAAACCCTTTCATTCCCTAAAATCCTACAGCTAGCATCAAACCCTCCCCTCATTAGTCCCACTCATCCATGGTGTTATCACTGAAAATATTTCAAAGGAAAAAGGTAAGATCAAGAGAGTTGAATTTTTTGACGTGAAACTATGTTTTTAAATCACACAGCAGTTTCGTAGCACGCTACGAAACTGCTGTAGCTACACATTATGCTTTTATGGTACTAACATCAAAGACAAGATCCCAATAAACAGAGTCAGGCACTGTAAGGCAAGGAGACATCTTAACTATATTGCCAAATAAGGTTTGACATCCTCATTCCATGTTTTAGAAGTCTTACCAGGTGTTTATAAGTCATATCTCACATCATGTTGGAGAAATTTTGAAAGTAGCTATGAAATCACTGAACTAAGTGTTTTCGCAGCGTGCTACGAAACCCCTGTAGCAGCCTGTTTTAGCAGAGGAAAACTGTTTTTACTAGTCAACTTACAGAAGCTCTCCTGAGCAGCTGAGAACTCCATTTTACAAACTGAAAGAGGTTTTTCTTCATAACATGCTACACTACAAAAAAATCTTTCAGTTTCTTCAAATTCATTATGAGGTGGGAGGAATTTATGGTTGAACTTGTGCTACAAATCTGCTGTAGGTGCAGTTTTTCATCTCCTGTTTTACAACGGTTTTTCAAAGACTTATTTTGGGCGGTTGGAGAAATGTTTTAAAAAACCAGGAGAGGTTTTTGTTCAGCATTGACTGATTCAAAAAATCCTCCTTTATTTTCCTCAAATTCATTCTGAGATGGGAGAAACGGGTGACCAAAGTTGTGCTACAAAATTGCTGTAGGTGCAGTCTTTCAGAAAACGGATTTTTCCTGTTTGCCACGTGTTTTCAAGGATAGTTTTTGGAAAGCTGGAGACATGTTTTAAAAAACCAGGAGAGGTTTTTGTTCTGGACAACACGGGCTACAAAAACCTCCTTCAGTTTCATAAAATGTGTCATGGATGAAGAGATAAAGGCTCTGTCCCACGTGCTATTTTCAGGGATCCTAAACCCTAAAAACAGGGAAACATGTTCCCTAATTTCTAGGGTTTGGTCTTCAGCATGTCAGATGACCACCGTGGGAGGGCTTTAAATCAAATCGACTTCATGGAAGTGTTAGGTGTTCAAAGAATGCTTTAAATGTTTAGATATGGTTGTTGTAATCATAATAAGGAGTTACACTCCTAGTTGTATTAGGTCTCTAGGACTCCTTGTTAGGTGTCATTTGCATTTAATAGTTAGTTTTAAGTATCATTAGGTGTCATAGTAGGATGAATTCGAATTTCCCTCATGCTTGAGGAAGAATCCAAGTTATGTAAAGAGCTCTATATATAGCTAAAGTATCAATGTACAAATGGTTGGATATTTTGAGAAACAGAGTATTGCTTTGGCTTGTATAAAAACTCAGTTTGGTAATATAATTTGCTGCTTATCTTCTCAGGATTCTTACAGTGTTTCAAATTCTCAAGATATGTGGTTTTGTTTTATCTTTAATGTTTTTACAGTTGTATGAATACACAATCACTCAGAATTCACTTATGCTGCTCTGACTTCCTGTGTGTATTTGTAAGCTGAGGTTTCTATGAGATGTTGTTTTGAGTAATTAAACATTACATGCCCTGACTTCTATGCATGAGCAGTGTTATAGCTTACTGAATATGATCAACTCCATAAGCCCAATGGAAGTCTTTGTAATGTTTGTCCAGCCAACATGTTTATTAAATGTACTTTACAAGAGTTATCCCTCTTATCAACAATCAAAATCAATAACGTTTTTTTGAGAGAGCCCTCTCAGGCTAGGGAGGCTAATCCTTAGTAAAAAGATTGGTCTGAAACAGTTACACAGAGTCTACCTGATCAGCAGCCCTTCAGTGCTTGATTTTGTGATAACATTTTGGTGCGTCTGCCGGGAGCCTGAACATTACTCATTCCCAAAAAATTATGATGCTGAACTTCTGAAGGTAGCAGGAGCTCAGAAAGGTTTTCGAGGCTGCAAATCTACCTTGGCGACTCCATTGTTGAAGAATTCAAAATTCATAGATTCATGGTGATTCCACTGGAATTATGAAGGACCCAGATGCTACCATTCTTATTTCAAGGTATGCATGCATAAAATTTTCAGGAATTCATGGTTTCCCAAATCGTTTTCCCAAGGATGCATATTTTCTAAGGAATGGTCCAAAATTCAACGGAGAAGACTTAAGTTTAACTTTGAAGTATATATTAGATTTCTGTGAATTTGCTGAGCTTCTTAGAGTTAAGCATGAGGATGTTTGCATTATGTTGTTCTATGATTCATTTCAAGGGAAATGTAAACAGTGGATTGAAAGCTTTCCTGCCAAATCTATCAAGTCATTTGAAGACTTTTGGCTTATGTTTGTGGACGAATGGATAGATAGATCAGAGGAGTTGGCAAATTCTCCTTCAGTGCAAGGTTTCAAACAATGGAATAATGATCATGGTAATGGAGATACAAATGAAAATTTTTCTTTGTCTTTATCTTCTTATCTAAAATCATTTGACTGCAAGGGAGAAGATAAGATGAAATTTTTAGATGAAGTTGCTGAGGACATTGAGAAAGACATTGAAGGTTTAGAAGGTCAAATTCAGGCATATAGTTTTCATAATCATGATCATTATCTTCAGAAGCTTTTTATGGCAGAACACAAGGAGAGAATGTTGGTTCCTTTCTCTTTCACGATTGAGGAACTGTATGCTGTTGTTGAAGATCAGTTTGCAGAACCAGAAAGTTACAAGAATCATCAAGCTGATCAAGTATTCTGGGATCCTATAGCTGACTACATGGAAGAGTTTTACTCTCCAGCGTTTCAGTTTTTCTATAAAGATCAGAGGCAACCTCAGTGGCAGCGGTCATCACAATATCATAGTGGTTCTGAACTCCGATGCAGTCAAAGAAATCCAATATCAGATAAGAAAAATGATTGGCTACATTGGAAATTTCACATTGATTAAGCCGAAAGAAATTTGAATTGTTAGGGTAGGTAGGTAGGAATATGCAAATAAGCTCAAGGTTGACTGAGCATTTTTTTTTTAGTAGATGTAGATTCCTTTTTCATACAGTGATCATCAAGTTCAAGCCCGAGGTGAAGGCCCAAGAAACTTGAAGGGGATGCTTGTCAAGCAGATTTCCATTTATCATAAGAGGATAAGGAACTGGAC
>APFE030589803.1:0-23269 GCA_000404065.3 Pinus taeda | reverse complement strand
GGCACTGGACCTGCGAGTTCTTAGTGTACCACAAGGGCACACTATCCCAAGTGGAGCCACTGTTATCACTGAAAATATTTCAAAGGAAAAAGGTAAGATCAAGAGAGTTGAAATTTTTGACGTGAAACTGTGTTTTTAAATCACACAGCAGTTTTGTAGCATGCTACGAAATTGTTGTAGCTGCACATTATGCTTTTGTGGTACTAACATCAAAGACAAGATCCCAATAAACAGAGTCAGGCACTGTAAGGCAAGGAGACATCTTAACTATATTTCCAAATAAGGTTTGACAGCCTCATTCCATGCTTTAGAAGTCTTACCAGGTGTTTATAAGTCATATCTCACATCATGTTGGAGAAATTTTGACAGTAGCTATGAAATCACTGAACTAAGTGTTTTCGCAGCGTGCTACGAAACCCCTGTAGCAGCCTGTTTTAGCAGAGGAAAACTGTTTTTACTAGTCAACTTACAGAAGCTCTCCTGGGCAGCTGAGAACTCCATTTTGCAAACTGAAAGATGTTTTTCTTCATAACGTGCTACAATAAAAAAAATTCTTTCAGTTTCTTCAAATTCATTCTGAGGTGGGAGGAATTTATGGTTTAACTTGCGCTACAAATCTGCTGTAGGTGCAGTTTTTCATCTCCTGTTTTACAACGGTTTTTCAAAGACTTATTTTGGGCGGTTGGAGAAATGTTTTAAAAAACCAGGAGAGGTTTTTGTTCAGCATTGACTGATTCAAAAAAGCCTCCTTCAGTTTCCTCAAATTCATTCTAAGCTGGGAGAAACGAGTGACCAAAGTTGTGCTACAAAACTGTTGTAGGTGCAGTCTTTCAGAAAACGGATTTTTCCTGTTTGCCACGTGTTTTTCAAGGACAGTTTCTGGACATCTGGAGACATGTTTTAAAAAACCAGGAGAGGTTTTTGTTCTGGACGACACGGGCTACAAAAACCTCCTTCCATTTCGTAAAATGTGTCATGGATGAAGAGATAAAGGCTCTGTCCCACATGCTATTTTCAGGGATCCTAAACCCTAAAAATAGGGAAACATGTTCCCTAATTTCTAGGGTTTGTCTTCAGCAGTCAGATGACCACGTGGGAGGCTTAATCAAATTCGACTTCATGGAGTGTTAGGTGTCAAAGAATGCTTTAAATGTTTAGATATGGTTGTTGTAATCATAATAAGGAGTTACACTCCTAGTTGTATTAGGTCTCTAGGACTAGGTGTCATTTGCATTTAATAGTTAGTTTTAAGTATCATTAGGTGTCATAGTAGGATGAATTTGAATTTCCCTCATGCTTGAGGAGGAATCCAAGTTATGTAAAGAGCTCTATATATAGCTGAAGCATCAATGTACAAACGGTTGGATATTTTGAGAAACAGAGTATTGCTTTGGCTTGTGTAAAAACTCAGTTTGGTAATATAATTTGCTGCTTATCTTCTCAGGATTCTTACAGTGTTTCAAATGCTCAAGATATGTGGTTTTGTTTTATCTTTAATTTTTTTACAGTTGTATGAATACACAATCACTCAGAATTCACTTATGCTGCTCTAACTTCCTGTGTGTATTTGTAAACTGAGGTTCCTATGAGATGATGTTTTGAGTATTTAAACATTGCTGCCCTGACTTTTATGCATGAGCAGTGTTACATTTTATTAAATATGATCAAATCCATAAGCCCAATGGAAGTATTTGTAATGTCTGTCCAGCCAACCTTTTTATTAAATTTACTTTACCTGAGTTAGCCCTCTTATCAGCAGTCAAAATCAATATTTTTCTTAGAGAGAGCCCTCTCGGGCTAGGGAGGCTAATCCTTAGTCCAAAGATTGGTCTGAAACAGTTACACAGAGCCTATCTAATTAGCAGCCCCTTCAGTGATGGATTTTGTGATAACACATGGCACTCAAAAACATGAAGGCAAAACCGGCAAGCTGCCAAGAGGAGGAAAATCAAATTGACCACACTTGAGCAAGAAATTCAAAGCTAATCGTGAATCTTGGCTTGAGAGAACAAACATGCACCTAGAAAGGATGCTAGAGAAGGCCAAAAATGAGAAAAACATGTTGAGTAACATGGCATCTCATTACTTGGCGAGAAACAAAAGTTGCAAGGCACGAATCAGGAACTTGAAGGCCAAGTTGAAGAAGGCATCGTGGAAGCGAAAAGAGCAAGATAGACTTCAGATCTTCGCTGAGGCTTCCTTGGTCCAACACAGAACTTAATGGAGGAAACTCAGCCCAAATTTCAATAAATTTGGGACACTTTTGCAATTTTGGAATTTTTGGCCTAAAACACAGGTTTTTTTTGCCCAATGCGCCACGCCACCTGGCACTCGCTTTTGATGGGGACCTCATTTTGTTGAAAACTCAGCATTTTCAATTTTTTCATGAAAAAATATGCATGCCCACAAATGGCCAAGAAATTTTGACAGGTTTTGAGCCCACAAAAAGGTCAAAAACACCCCAAAAATGACCTTTCTGCCTGTTTTTGGACACACAGGAAGCAATGTTGGGAGAATTCAGTTGTGGAGGGGCAAATGGAGGCCAAAGTCAAAACTTCCACTTGTTCTACAAATTAGACATCCAACAAGCACACTTGAAGCAAATTTGGACAATGGGAAGACCCCCAAAAGTAGTTGCAAAAAGGAGCTACGCATAGGGAAATCAACTCGGCGCATTGGAGGAATTTTGCTCAGTTTGACCAAAAATGCTTTGTTTTTTGCCTAGTTTCTTGACAGTTTGACTTGTCTCCTTCTTAATGTCAAACTTATGATGTAATTTAATGTAATTTGATGGATCTTGATGTAATTATGCTAAATTTTCACTCATAGAGGTAGATTCATCCATAAAAAGGTAGTTTGCAACTGAATGAATTAGTGTCCTAGTTTTTAGAGGCAAGCTGTTCCATTGCCTACTTTTTAGTTCTCAGTTTAGAATTTGTTGGAACAGCTCCTAAACTCATGAGCTCAACCCCTAGAGGCTAGGATGAGTTGTTGTTTGCCTATATCTTGTGAGTTTTTAGTCATTAGCAAAGGTTGGACTTTTGATAAAGCTTTGGAGCTTCATTGTTTACATTTTTCAGCAGTTTTGGCTAAGGAATAGACCAGGGTTTGCAACACTCTATGGGATTCATGTGGAATTTTGCTTTGATATTGTGTTTCCTTCTATAAATGTAAGTTTACTTGTGTTTTATGTATGCCATTCTCTCTCTTATTTCATCTTAGCTAAAACAAACAAGGATAAAGGTAGAATCCATTGAATTTGCAGTGCTCTACCTAGGGTTTGCTTAGTTATTTATATTTTCAGTTGTTTGAAGAGGATCCCTGAGATTTTATTGCCCTCTTCAACTCCTCACCTATCTAAAAGCTCTCCATTTCATTTAATTTGAAGTATCAAATCATTTTCCTACCTTGCCCCATAGAGATCTCTGCAAAACGGAGCCTCATTCCCCAGACCCAAAAGCTACCTTTCCATTTGAGCCAACAAAACATCATCAAATTTAATCAAACTCTTTTGCACACATACCTAGCCTAAAATTAGTCTTCACGTCAATCATCTCAAGCCTCATTGATCATATTTTCTAATATTTACAAGGAGAGAGCCCTCTCCCGACCTGGTAGGGCTAGCTACCAGGTTAAGCATGGTTTGATGTTACCCTAGATCCTACCTTTCTCAGCCTGAGGTAGATTTAGGCCCTAACAGGTGTTACCTTCACTTTGACACCTGAAACTATAGCTGAAGCAACATGTATTCCTAATGTGGGTGAATAGTGGAACAAAGGATAACTTGTGGACAAAGAGCATTATGAGCCTTATATTGAGGCTCGTTATCAGAAGCAGATCAGTAGGGTCTTTCCTTTCAGATACCTACAGGACACATATGCTCCACTCATGAAGCTCATTATCAAATACTTCAGCTATGAAGGGAGATTTTCTCGCTTCTACACCTACCATATTAGATTATTGATGCATTTCACTAGAGTGAGGATGATGAACCTCCCCTATTTCATATGCAGAAATATTGATAAAATGACCACATTAGTGAAAATAAAACCTCCTCATCAACAATACAACAACATTTATCACTTTGCATTGATCAAGATTGTGGTTTTGCATCATTTGAGTTTGTTGAATGTTTCATGGGATGATTTCATTTCACATGAGGTTTTTAAAAGCCCTCAAGTGACCCCATCAATTTTTCAAGAGGAAGGAGGGCCTTCAAATCAACCAGAGGTGCATGAGACTCAAGCTACAGGGGTGTCAGTATATGTCACTTATGAAAAGGGGAAAAGGAGGCTATTTGCAGCTATAGAACAAGTACTATCTCCACCTAGGGTGGATGGGGTCTTGTTTCCTTCATCAGACGAGAGGAAAATGCTATCTTCACCTAGGGTGAAAGGGGCTTTGCCTTCTTCTTCAGAAAAATAGGTACAAGACAAAAGGAAGCAACCATTTCATGAGGAAGGGCCTTCTGAAAGTCAAGAGAGAGATTTCATTTTGATTCAGGATGATGATGCTGATTTGGGCCCCCAAAGCTCGAAGCTCAAGGAGATCATCAAAGAACAAGAATCTGACATTCATTCCTTAGCTCTTAACCTTGAAAGGGCTAAGTAGATCGCCAATTGCCTTGAGCAAAGGAACAAGTAGTTGGAGGATAAGCAGACGATCATGGAGCTGCAAAATATAAGATAAAACAAGCAAGCAACAAAAAGAAGGAAAGTCAAATTGACACCTCTTGAGAAAGAGATTGATACTGACCGGGAATCTTGGCTAGAGAGGAAAAATATGAACTGGGAGAAGCTGCTTGAGAAAGAAAATAAGGAGAAAAAGATGTTGAGGCACATGGATTTTCATTATTTGGCAAGAAACAAGATTTGTAAAGCGAGAATAAGGAGCTTAAAAGCCAAGTTGAGGAAAACTTTGAGGAGCAAGAAAGAGCAAGATAAGCTCAAGATCTTGGCTGAAGCTTCCTTGGCCCAACATAGTACTTAATGCAGGTCACTCATTCCAAATTTCAAGAAATTTAGCACAATTTTGAAAATTTGAAGGAAAAAACAAGTTTTTCTGCCTGGTGTGTAGCGCCACCCGGTGCTCGCTTTTGCTAGGGACCTCCTCTGGAGGAAAACTCTACATTTTTAGATTCCTTGTAAAAATTTATGAATACCCAGAAATTACTAGAAATATTTGTCAAGTTTTGGCCCTCCAAAAGGGTAAAAAACACTTCAAAAATGCCCTCTCTGCCCCTTTTTGGCCACACAGGAAGCAGTGTTGGGAGAACTGATTTTTGGAGGGGAAAATGGACACCAAACTCATAAATTCCACTTTTTCTGGAAAGTAGACAGATAGATATTTCTAACAAGCCCACTTGGAGCAAATTTGTTGCATAGGAAGGCTTCCAAAATCAGCTAGGAAAAAGCGCTATGCAAAGGAAAAGTGGCACTACACATAGGATGGAAAAGTGCCATTTTTTGCCAAAAAACTCTGTTTTTCGCCTAATTTTTTCTTAGTTTGAATTTTTCTTTCTCATGGTCAAAATCATGATGTAAATTGATGTAACTTGATGGAATTTGATGTAAAAATGATAAAAATTCACTCATGGATGTAGATACATCATGTATAGGTGGTTTTGAGCTGAATGAATTAGTTTCCTAGGTTTTAGAGGCAAGCTGTTCCACTACCTATTTTTTAGTTCTTAGTTTAGATCTTGTTGAAACAGCTCCTAAACTCATGAATTCAACCCTAAAGGCTAGCATGAGTTGTTTTCTTCCTATATCTAGTACTTTTTTAGTCATTTGTAAAGGTTGGACTCTTGTGAAAGCTTTGAGCATCATTGTACATTCATCTCTGTAGTTTGGCGAGGAAATAGACCAAGGTTTGCAGCATTTTGTGGGATTCTTGTGGAAAAGTGATTTAGTATTGTTTCTCCTTCTGTAATTCAAGTTATCATATGTTTATGTGTGCCATTATCTCTCTCTTTTCAGCTTAACTAAATGAATCAAGTATAAAGGTGGAAATCATTGATGTTGTAGTGCTCTACCTTAGGGTTTGTTTAGCTTTTCATGTTTTCTACTGTTTGAAGAGGATCCCTGATACTTTCATGCCCTCTCCAATTCCTCACGAGTCTTAAGACTCTCCATTTCACTTATTTCAAAGTACTAAATCATCTGCCTACCTCGCCCCACAGAAATCTCTGCAAGACTGAGTTCATTCCCTGGACCCAAAACTGCCTTTCACTTTTGATCCAACAAACCAACATAAAACTCAATCAAACTTCTCTGAGCATATACCTAGCCTAAAATTAGTCTTTACATCAATCATCTGAAGCCTCAATTGCTATATTTCCTAAGATTGATAAGGATAGAGCCTTCTCCTGACTTGGTAGGGCTAGCTACCAGGTTAAGCGTGGTTTGATGTTACCCTAGACCTACCTTTCTCAGCCTGAGGTAGATTTAGGCCCTAACAGAACAAAAGGAAAAATATTAGTAAGCAACATTATGAACCTTATATCAAGGCCAAGTACCATGCTAAACTTAGCAGGGTATTTCCCTTCAAATTCTAGGAGGACCAGTATGTTCCACTCATGAAACTTATCATCAAATACTTTACATGTGAGGGTAGGTTCTCCAAACTTTATGCCTACCACATCAGATTGCTGATGCACTTCACTAGGGTGAGAATGATGATAATCCCTTATTTGATATGCAAAAACATAGAGAGGATGATAATGATTTCAAAAAGAAAACCATATCCACAATAGCTCAATAGCATTTATCATTTTTCTGTTATCAAAATTGCTGTTTTGTATTATCTCACTCAGTTGGGAGTGCCATGGTAAAATCTCATTGCCCATGAGTGCTTCAAGGGGCCTAAACTATTTTCATATCCTCAAGAAGAAGGTGAAACTTTCGGGAAACAAAAGGAGCCTGAAAATAAAATAGAGGAGGTTCATGTCCCTGTGTTTGTCACTTATGAAAGAGGCACTAGGATGCTCTTTGCAGCTGCCAAGCGAGTACTATCTCCACCAGGGGTGGAAGGGGTCTCGTTCTCTTCACCGGACCACAAACAAATGCTATCTTCACCATGGGTGAAAGGGGCTTTGCCTTCTTCTCCAGTTAAATAGGTACAGGGCAGTGACAAAGGAAAGCAAAAGATGCATGAGTAGGGCCCTACTGAAGGGAAAGATAGGGATTTTGTTTTGATTGAGGAGGATGTCACTAATTTGGGCTCTCAAAGCTCAAGATTCAAGGACATGATTATCAAAGAGAAGGAGGTTGAAATACAAGCCTTATCCTTAATCTTGAGAGGGAAAAATGGATCATCAAATTTCTTGATCAGGAAAACAAGCAACTAGAAGATAAACAAGCTATTATGGAGCTGCAAATGATTAGAGAAAATAGGCAAGTGGTAAAGAAAAGAAAGATCGAGATGACCTCCCTTAAGCAAGAAATTGAGGCTGACCGAGAATCATGGTTGGAGAGGGCAAACATTCACCTTAAGAAGATGCTTGAGAAAGCCAACAAAGAGAAGAAAATTCCATGCCATATGGCCTATCACTACCTAACCTAGAACAAGATTTGCAAAACAAGGGTAAAGAGGCTAAAAGCTAAGTTAAGGAGAGCCTTGAGGGTCAAGAAAGAGCATGATAAACTCAAAATTTTGGCTGAAACTTCATTAGCTTATAAAATAACTTAATATGGTTGCTTCTTTCTAAATTTGAAGAAATTTTGGGAACTTTTTGTCATTTTGCAATTTTGTACATAAAAACACAGGAAATTTCAGCTGATGCGCAGTGCCACTGGCGCTGCACATTGCATTGGCTCACTCTTTTGCCAAATGGCTTGTATTTTTGGATTCCTCATGAAAAAAAATGAAACCCAGAAAGTTTCATAAATTTTGGAGGAGATCTGGGTCACTTAAAGGGCAAAAAACACCTAAAAAATGGCCTCTCTGCCACTTTTTGGACCCACAAGAAGCAGTCTCGGGAGAAATGATTTTTGAAGGGGCAACTCAACTCTAAATCAAAAAATTCAACATGTTCCAAAAAATAGATAGGAAAAGCTTCCAACAAGCTATCTTGGGCCTAATTTAGTGAAGTGCAAGGCCTCTAAAAGTAGTCATGAAGCAGTACTGCGCATCAGGCAATTTTTTGCCAATTTTGCCTAAAACTCAGAATTTCGCCTAGTTTGACTACCAGTTGACTTTTTCTCTTCTCCTTGGTAAATTTGTGATGGTAAATGATTCAATATGATGTAAATTTGATGAAAAATTACTTGAGGGGGTAGATACATCAGTTAGAGGTGGTTTGAGGTTGAATGAATCAGTTTCCATGGTTTTAGAGGCAAGCTGTTCCACTGCCTATATTCTTGTTCTTAGTTTAGATATGGTTGAAACCACCCCTCTTCTCATGGATTCGACCCCTAATGGATAGCATAGGTGGTTTGATGCCTATATTATGTACTTTATTAGTCATTTGTAAAGGTTGGACTCTTGTGGATGCTTTGAGCTTCATTGTAAATCACTTCTGCAGTTTGGCAAGGAAATGAACCAGGGTTTTGCAGCATTTTGTGGGATTCTTGTGGTAATATTTCTTGGCATTGTTTCTTCCTTTTTTATTTAGTTTCTCTTATGTGTTATATGTTCCAATATCTATTTCTTTCTTCATAAGTAAATGAATCAAGATAGATAGGTGGAATCCATTGTTATTCAGTGCTATGCCTTGGGAATACATTTAGTTTTTAATGTTTTCTACGGTTTGAAGAGGACTCATGAAATTTTCATGTCCTCCCCAAATCCTCACTGGTCTTAGAATTACCATCAAACTCAATTCAAAGTGCCAAAACACCTACCTACCTTGCCCCACAGAACATCCTGCAAATCTGAGTTGATTTCCCAGACCCAAAGCTACCTTCCTCATTTGATCCAGCAACCAACCATCAAAATCAAACAAAATCTTTTGACCTAATATACCTAGCCCAAAATCAGCATTCATTTCAGTCATCTCAAGCCCTAGTTACCAATATTATAATTAAGATTGACAAGGAGAGAGCTCTCTCCCGACTTGGTAGGGCTAGCTACCAGGTTAAGTGTGGTTTGATGTTACCCTAGACCTACCTTCCTTCAGCCTGAGGTAGATCTAGGCCCTAACACCTCCAGCGCCTTTGATTTCTCAAGGAAAATCTGTTCGTTTTTCACTCTATACTTGTTGATGAGGCTGAGCATGTGCTACTCTCGAGCTTTGAATTCTGCTATCACCCCTGTTTGTAGCATGTGCAGGTACTCATTCGAGATCACGGCCAGGTTGAGGCTGATTTTCTTCAAAGAACTTACTATGGCCTTGTCATCATTTGCCTCCATGCTCAAAGATCCATCGGGCAACACAATTGTCCAAGGATATAGTGATCAAACCATCTCTGTTTCCTGAGTGGTCCCTGGTGCCAAACTTGTTGATGTCGTGCTAATCTACCCTGCCCCTACCTAGATCTTATTTGTCTGAATTTGCAGCTCGTGCAGATCCTTTTGGATGGTGCTCAGTGCCTGCTATTGCTGCTACTCAAACTATTGTAGTAGTTCTACTGTAGTATCCCATATCTTGTCGCCTATCTCATCCAAGTTTCCATTTGTTAAAGTGATCGGATCCAGCGATGGTTTCATCTCCTTTTACTTCTTCCACGGTCCTTCCTTTCCTTGTTCTCTGTATCTTTTGACCTAGAAGGGAGTGCTCTCCTACTCCTCCTGACCACCACTGCCCTGTTCTAACTGCTCCTCCTCTATTTGGGGCGAAGGAGACTTATCACTCTGCTTGAAGCCATGCTCTTCCCATTTGGCTTGTTTCTTCACAACGCGCACTGCTTCCACCTAGGACTTCTCCTCGACCTCTTTTCTCCGCTTCTCAACCAATTGCTAAACCTTCTACTTAGCCACTTCCTTCTTCGTCTTCTCTGCGGAATTGCTAGTCCTTGTGGCCAAATCAGATGGAGAGTTCCAGTCTATCAACCAACACTTGAAGACCTCCTGAATAGTGTCATCTATAGTGAGGTAGGGTAGGTCGAACCATTTTTGCTACAGATCCTTCCGCACTCGGATGTATACATGGTGGAAGTCAGCTTTGAACTCTATGTACCCTGAAAGCTATTCAAACACGGGTTGGGAAAATTGTGGCTTCTGGTTGATGGCCATGAGAATGCTTGCCTACATTAGTACCCAAAAGAATTTGGTCTCTATGACCCGCGCAACATCTTTTGTGGCCCAGAGAGAAGCAAACATTGTAGCCTCTAGAAACCTTATCCATAGGAGGAAACTGACTGTGCTCCAGGATATCCCAAGCAATAAGCAAAATCGAGAACGACAACCATGAATAGTGGAATGTTTTTCTCTCATCTTGTGCCTCTTGATAGTCCACGAGGAACTCGCTACAAAGCTAGCGTGCCCAATTGAATTGTATGCCCTTCCCGCATTAGGTAGCCAAAGAAATCACTGGTGCAGGAACCTCGTCCGCATGACATTTTCTCATAACATTTTCGCAAGGATCTATGTGGAAACCTTCATTGTAGGGGGAGTGATCGAGGTGATAGAGTACTCGTGCGAATTCTTCTCGAGAAAACACCTTGGCCGAATTCAACCTTGAGTGCGACAACAACATGATCTGATGGATCAACATATCAGTGATGGGGATGGGTGTGCTCAACCACAAATAACCATCATGCACCAGGGTTAGCAACTGCTTGATCACAATTAGATTAATGTTGGAGTGGTGGTAGTAGGGCACCCATAATAGGTTCATCAATCCTGATTGATTCACTCCGCGAATCGACTCCACAAGCTCTAGCGCAGTGACACCTGATTCTTTTTAGAACACCCTCTTCATGTAATTTTCTATTTCCAAGTGGGGGAACCTCTCATTTTCCACCAAATCCTAATATTCTAGTGTGATATTGGGAATCCACGCCAAGTACGACGCTTCAAAAGTGATATTCTCCGGTAGCAAGGGTGTATTAAGGAGGAATTTTCCTGTATCTCGGTCCTTAGGGACCTTCACTTTCACCTTGCACAAAGGGATGTAATGTGACAATTTGGATATTGGATCCACCCCCTCAGTGTCAATGTTTGCTGCGCCCTCTTCAGCCTCCAAGTCCACCACTTTTCCCTTCTCTTTCATGCCCTGTTTGTCTCTCTTCTTAGCTTGGGTGGCTGCATGCTTCCTTGGTGACTCACACACCGGTATGGGCTTCTTCTGCTTATCCTTCTTAGGTTTGGCGACTTCTCTCACCGATGTTGGCTTCAGCCTAGGTGACCTTGGCGCTGTAGGCACTGCAGCTAGAGTCTCCATGCTCATCACCTCTGGAGTAGCTCTTTCATAGGCAACAAGCCCCTCCAATACTAGCAGTCTCTCCTGGTCTAGACATTGTGCTGAGAATGAATTTCTAGGTTTCCTCGGGTAACTTCTCGAATACAGAACTAGTGACCAAATCAGCATAAACCTAAGGATTCATATACAATCAATAGCTCAAGATAGAAATTCTAAGAGTGTGTTGTGGTATTCAACAACCTCCCATTTGTTAATTTATCACCTTTGACTTCTTCTATGGTCCTTCCTTTCCTTGTTCTCTATATCTTTTGACCCAGAAGGGAGTGCTCTCCTACTCTTCCTGACCACCACTTCCCTATTCTAACTCCTCCTCCTCCTCTCTTTGGGGCAAAGGAGACTTATCACTTTGCTCGGAGCGGCCTGCGCTCTTCCCATTTGGCTTGTTGATTTACAGTGTGCTCCACTTCCACCTAGGCCTTCTCCTCGACCTCTTTTTTTCGCTTCTCAACAAACTGCTAAACCTTCTGCTTAGCCACTTCCTTCTTCTTCTTCTTCATAGACTTGTTAGTGCTTGAGGCCACATCGGATGGAGAGTGTCAATCTATCAACCAACAATTGATGACCTCCTCAATAGTGTCATCTATAGTAAGGTAGGGTAGGTCGAACCATTTTTTCTACGGATCCTTCTGCACCTGGTTGTATACATGGTGGAAGTCGGATTTGAACTCTACATACCTTGAAAGTTGTTCAAACACGGGTTGGGACAACAGCGGCTTCTAGTTGATGGTCATGCGAATTCTTGCCTACATCAGCACCCAAAAGAATTTGGTCTCTGTGACCCACGCAATATCTTTTGTGGCCCAGAGAGATGCAAACTTTGTAGCCTCCATAAAATCCTTATCCATAGGAGGAAACTGACTGTCCTCCGGGATATCCCAAGAAACAAGCACAATGGAGAGCGATAAGCATGAATAGTGGAATGTTTTTATCTCATCCTGTGCTTCTTGATAGTTCGTGAGGAACTCGTTACAAATCTAGCATGCCCTATTGAACTATATGCCCTCCGCGCACTATGCAGCCAAAGAAACCATTGGTGCTGGAACCTCGTCCGCGTGGCATTTTCTCATAAGTTTTCTCACAAGGATCTGTGTGGAAACATTCACCATGGGTCAATGATCGAGGTGATAGAGTACTCGCGTGAATTCTTCTTGAGCAAATGCCTTGGCCAGATTCAACCTTGAGTGCGGCAACAGTATGATCTGATGGATCAACATGTCAGTGATGGGGATGGGTGCACTCAGCCACAAACAATCGTCATGTACCAGGGTTAGCAACTGCTTAATCATAATCAAATTGATGTTGGAGTGGTGGTAGTGGGGCACCCATAATAAGTTCATCAATCCCGACTGATTAACTCCGTGAATCCACCCCACAGGCTCCAACACAGTGACACCTGATTCTTTGTAGAACACCCTCTTCATGTGATTTTCTGTTGCTAAGTGGGCGAACCTCTCATTGTCTACTAAATCCCAATCTTCCAGCATGAGATTGGGAATCTGCACCAAGTGCGGACCTTCAAAAGTGATATTCTCCGGTAGCAGGGGTGTATTAAGGAGGAATTTTCCTACATCTGGGTCCTTAGAGACCTTCACTTTCCCTTTCAGAGAGGGATGCAATCCGATAATTTGGATATTGGATCCACCCCCTCAGTGTCAATGTCTTCCACCCCTCTTCAGCCTCTAAGTCCACCACTTTTCCCTTCTCTTTCATGCCCCAATTTGTCTCTCTTATTAGCTTGGGTTGCTGCATGCTTCCTTGATGACTCATGCACCGGTATGGGCTTCTTCTGCTTGTCCTTCTTAGGTTTGGGGACTTCTCTCACCAGTGTTGGCTTCGCCCTAGGTGACCTCGGTGCTGTAGGAATTGCAGTTGGAGTCTCCATGCTCATCACCTCTGGAGCAGCTCCTTCAGAGGCGATAAGCCCCTCCAGTACTAGCAGTCTCTCCTGGTCTAGACATCGTGTTAAGAATGAATTACTGGGTTTCCTCGGGTAGCTTCTTGAATATAGAACTAGTGACCAAATCAGCGTAAACCTAAGGATTCATATACAATCAGTAGCTCAAGATAGAAATTCTAAGAGTGCGTTGTGGTATTCAACAACCCCTCATTTGTTAATGATAGTAGTTAATGTTACATTTACAAATGGGGACCCTTTAAAAAAGGTTCATCTAAAAAACAAAATTTAGCATTTAGTCATTTCTTTTATTTTTCGAATAAAGCAAAGATTACAATCAAAACCTTTTTGGGAACTACTAAAGACTTACCTTTTCATATATAGCATGTCTAAAACCCACCAGAGGACCTTTCTAAAAAACCTCCAAAATCAAGAAGAATGATTAGAAAAGGGCTCCATGTTCTAAATTATCATAAAATCTGATGAAAACAGAAGTCCTTAAGCTTTTTAGGCTTAAGTCTTGCATCACATATCATGAATTATAAAGAAATCTCTCTTAAAAATGATATAACAAAATTTGTGAGATGTGAAACTGCGGTGCCACTTTGACTTTTATCGCACCGGATTTCGGGAATTAAAGTAAACGCTTTGCACTTACCATCAGCCAATACTGCGAAATGCAATTGGCACCCAGACCCACACCTTAGAATATTAAAAGTAAATATTTCGATTCTGTTGAGTCTATTGCATAGGATAAACCTAGCGATTAACTATATGTAAAACAGCTAACAGACGACTCACATCTCACATCTCACAGACACATAGCAGGAGGTAAGAATGCTAAAAGGCACATCTTGTGATATTGCAATCTAATATGTTGCTTAGCAAATTGCACAATCGCTATCTCGCAGTACAATGGCTCGCCACCCTAGAAGCTTTCATCCCGTTTTATGACACAAATATTTATGAGCAATAAAGCTAAGGGATAACGAATCATTAGTGGCCATTAGTGGGAAATAACTACATTTATGTGTGAAAAACCATTCAACTTGATACGATATCTTGTTACGTGCATTCAAATAATGCTTCTTTTACCACCTTTACAAGTTATCTACATTATTTCATTTTTTACGTTCATCTTTGAGTGTCCGATAGCTATTGTTCTTCATTTAAGGAAAAACCCACAGAGTAGAGCATTGAGAACAATGGGGAAGAAAGGAAAGGCTGTAGCCTCTATGAAGACAAAGATGACTCCCCTATTCACAGATACCACATGAAGCAGAGAGGGAGGAACCTCTAAATGGGAGGCTATGTACAACATACTGGAGGAGGGACAATCGAGGATTATGGAAACAAATGTTACAGTTGACAGACGAGATTCCTCATACACTTCCATGCTAGAGACGGCTTGCTCATTTTTGCATCGCATAGTCACTCGGCCGAAGATAATCCCTTATACTAACATAGTAAAATGGGTTATCGATGAAGCCAACATCTCAGATAGAGAATTCAAGACGAGGAGTCAAGAGGTCATTGGATCTTTTACCCCAGACAACCTACGACTTATGTACCACCTACTAGAGCCACATGTCATATACAATAGGCAATTCATAGAGAATTTTGCTAAAGAGAACAACAACCCAACGGATTTCACCTACACCTGGTCAAATAATGAAGAGAAAATCAAGAAATACAAAAATGGTATGTACACTACTGCATCTATTTGTCCCCCTTATAGTTTTGTAGTGGCTATGTTATGTAGACTGTTTGGCAGGACGGATAGTACTAAGTTCTCCCCAGAGTGGTTCCCATTAATAGATGCACTCGTTAATGCAACTATAATGAATTGGGCCCAAATATTGTTAGACAATTTAACAAAAACAATTATCGAGTATAGAAGAAGAAGAAGTATCGCTTCAAGGGTTTACCCTCCATTTTTTATGAGTGCCTATGTTATGGATGCTATTTGTTTTAGTTCAAAGTTCCCCATCATGGGATGGAAATGGACTATTCAAAATCCAATTCCCATTGACATGTACCACAAGGTCATGTGGGAATCCAATTTTCAACCACATTTTTTCAACATTTTCCATGGAGTTATGCTCATTAACAAGCGTCTTTATAATCGAGATGCCCCCAGGTTTTCCCAAGAAGTTGAAGTTGACGTCCTCATGGTGGCTAGATGGTTCAGGGAGGAAACATTTACATCTATCAGAGTTTTTGGTAGCACCACCTCCCCCCATATCCTCCCATACTATGTTCTAGATAAATTGATGGCTAGGGAGATAGCCTATCAGACAACTAGTGAGGGAGGAATAAACCATACACTGGAAGAGTAAAAAAAGGCCATTTGGCTTGCATTCCCTGTACAGTGTGGAGAATTTTCACTACACGACTTGGGAAACACATTCAAAGAAGTAGAGAACATGATATCTCTGCAATTACCCAAATTCCCTGGACGACATTATGACCCGTTTGGCATTGTCAAGAATTTCACCACTTTGGTGAAAATTAAAGTATTCACTAATGAGGAGGATGTTTTGGATGATATCTTTTTGTAGAAAAACACCTTTACAAAGGTGAAGCATATGGCACAACTAATTTTTGACCATGAAGATTTGGAATTTTTTTACAGTTACAGAGAAAGAAGGCTGGCAATGGTCCCATTGGACCAATTATTAATTAAACCAATAAGGGAGCCTACTCCCAGTCTGACTATAGAAGGTGACTCCAAAGAAAATTCCAAATCTAATTCTCGGGCAAATTCTCAAGAGAAATTTATTAGGGAATAGCGACAGTAATCACAAAATTGAAAAAGCAGGAGCATCGAGTCAATAAAGGATACGACCCAATCTACACAGAAGATAGCTGAAGAAGCTTCATCTAGCACGCATGTTGAAATCCCTACTACCTCTGCACAACCAATAAAACCCATGGTAATTGACTTAGAGGAAGAGTGGGATAATTTTAATAAAAGTCTCAATATAGAGGAACGGGTGCCAGAGTTGCAAACTCCACAATAGAAAACAGCTTTGGAAATTACAGTGGAAGAAACTGCAAATGAAAAAGAAGTAGAGCACATCCCTATTACCCCCACCTCCGAAATAATTTTGAGAATTGAAGAAATACCCCCTCTAGATGTATTCTATATCCCACAACATAAGGCCGTGGTGAAAAGACAAAGAAAGAAAAGAAAATTGGACTCTATAGCTGGTACTACCCCTAAAAGTGAACTAATGGATGTTCTATAGAAAGACTCGCCTATTGATCCATCCGCCAACCTAACTAGACTGTTGCAATTTGCAGATGCTTATGCTACAACGACCATAGACCAAGCAACAGAAGTCAAAATGGTGCTTATAGAAAAGGAAAATAAAATAACGTTGCTTGAGCAACAATTATAGCAAGTCAAATCTGACTAGTAGGCAGAGATATAGTTAGCCAAGCTTCAACAGGTATTTGAATGCAAATAGAACTTTGAACTAGCTTAGCCGAGAAGGAAGCACAAGTGCAGGCAATAAACGATCTACATAATTGACCAATTTATTACTAAAGCACTCGGAATTAATTCCCAGTTGACACATCACAAAGAATTACTGTGCCAGAAGATTTCACCTTGTAAATCTTATTGCGAAACAAGTGGTAAACTGACAATTCAAGTTGTAGAAATGTGACTTGAATATGATGAAATCTTTAAAAGGGTCTCTGATTTCATCGTTTGGAAGAATACAGAGGAGGGGAGAAAACCCAACCTTCCCAAGCTAGAAGAATCACATAAGGAAATTATGCTTGCAAGCTGGGATTCTCGGCTTAAAGAAGTGGAAAAGGAAATAGCAGATGCGATGGAAACAACAAACATTATCATAGAAAATGTCAATGAGAATTTGCATGGTGCAAATCTAGTGGCAAAATCCATTCCAGGGTTCCTTCTAGATGTGAAATAGCTCGAGCGACAATGGAAATAGGAAGCAGAAGAAAAAGCGGAAGTGATAAGGCAAATGACCAAGCTAGATTGGGAGGCATATTGGCAACATTTGGTTAAGCCTCACAACCAATGGATGACCCTATGATGCCTACAACGTTTTCTGAGTAAATGGTGCCAACATGACTAATGTTTTATTCAATGGATAGTTGAAAGCTGAAGTCGACCAACCTAGATAGCTGAAGCCTATGGTGGATATTTGCGATCCGAAGGATCAAATGCAACATAGTTAGTCACCTTGTTTACTTTAATTTTGATTTTATTTTTTCATAAATTGAGGCAGGCCATTTAAACCTCCTCAACTATTTTTGTAATAATCTATTTTTAGTTTTATAATTTTAGTATTTAAACCCCTCTCATGCATTTAGAGAGGGGTCCATAATTTTATCAGAAACTCTCTTGAAAACATGCACTTCTGTGACTTTGAGGAAGTTCTGGTGAAATATATGGAACAAGATTTATTTTTATTTGATTTAGCATCTTTTACTGAAATTGCAATTTTGTACTCTTAGATGATGTTGAATGGACTGAAGATAGATCAATATTGCTGAAACAAATGAGTAGGACGTATTATAAATGGTACTTTTATCTCGTAATCCCTTTTACTTATGTATTAAGCAGTCATTTCCTTTCGAATTATTTATGTATGAAAGCCTGAAATTTGATTATCATTATTGCACTTCTGTATGATGATGATCTTTATTTTATGTTGAATATATGAATAACTCTTTATAACACATATTTCATTAAATTTGGAAAAAAAATTATTACAAGGACATCATTAGAATTGAGTATTTTGGTTATTTTGAAATTCTATATCCACTTTTTAATTCCAAATTTAATGAAATATGTGTTTTATGCGATATATTTCTCACAATCATTTCGGCTAACTTTTTATACAAAACGATTATTGTTAAAACAGATTCACTTCTAATTGTAATTGAATGATCTTTATTACCAATTGTTGTAAGAAATTATTGTAGATTACATAGATCAAGTTTATCCCAGGTATATTATGATTAGATAGTTTTTTAAAAATTTAGAAGTTAAATGCATTTGTGATTGATTAGGTTAGACTAGATTACTGTTAGCTTAAAAGTTACTTTAAAAACATGACACATCACTCCATTTAGCATAAGCATTAAATAGATTGGGAAATTGGTCCCATTATCCCCAGTTGGAGCCACTACTCCAAACGGAAAAGGAACTGCTAACCAAGGTTCGAACCGGGTGGTTTTCCCCCAGGTTGAGGCAATGATTTTTGAGGCTTCAATAGAGTGCAAAGTGTTTTTTTCTGGACAACCACGCGTAATTTATAGGCAAATTCGAATTAAAATTCAACCATTCCCCCCAAAATCCATTCATAAATGCTGAATTGACAACATATTTCTAAAGATTTCACTCTTAAATTCAACCTTAAATGCCACCCTCCCATTCCTCTTAACCATATTCTGGTAGTCAAATCATGAACAATGACTGTAATGGTTACTTTCTGGCTGTGCTGCACAATCTCTCCTCCTATAGCGCAGCTCCCTTCATGCTTCTTCTGGTACTGTGACATTAGTTGTTTTCGCATTGCCCCCTGTCACACAACTCTTCAAACTAGGAAATGTAGTGTAGGTTTTAACCTCATACAGAAATTACCTGCATACGAATTCTAAAACACAGAAAATAAACAATACGAGAGAATAACACATAAAACACATATACACATAGATTTTCCCCTGGATTCCAAAACTGGGACTATCAGATTGATTTTTCATTATGTTCCTTCCAATGTTACAATACATATTTATACATGCCAAAGCATCCAATACCATGGGTCGAAAACAACCACATCCAAAACCATGGACCGAAAACCATCGCATCCAAAACCATGAATTGAAAACCATCACGTCCAAAACCATGTGCGAAAAATCATGAAAAAACCATAGGTAGGTCCACCCAACCTAATATAGGGTCCAAAAATAAAATTTCCCGGGGTGCTACCTCAGACCCCATAGAGTGGGGTTACTGGCACCCCTCAAGCCTGCTGTGACCCTCCCCCCCCGCTACGCAATTGGCACAACAAAGGGGGGGTTCTGCCCCCTTCTAACCTCCCAATTAACTACGTGGGCTAGTTTTGGAAAGAATATAACACAACCCAACATTCTCCCACTTGTTGTTTTCTTTCCACAGGGGGCCATAAGAGAGCTTAGTCATTTATCCAGCCCTGCAATGCCCATTGTTTCTCTACACCAAGAGAACTTCTTAGAGCTCATAGATTTTGTCAATGCATCTACAATATTCTTCAAAGTGTCCACCTTTACCAGCATCACCTTTTTGTCTTCTATCATATCCCTCACAAAGTGATACTAAACATCAATGTGCTTTGTATTTTAATGATATGCATGATTATTTGCCAAGAAAATTGCACTTTGGTTGTCACAGTCTATCCTTATAGCTCCCTGTACTAACCCCATACTTGAACACAATCTCTGCAACCAAACTAATTCCTTACTTGCATGATTGGCTGCCATGTATTCCACCTCTGGAGTTGATAGTGCCACTACAGATTGTTTCTTACTCATCTAACTGACTGCACCTACAAATAGGTTAAACACATACCCACTTGTAGATCTTCTCTGATTGAGATCTCCAGCCCAGTCTGCATCAACAAAGCCACAAATATCCAACATTCTATCCAATCCTAGTCTTCTTTGGTAGCACAAACCATAATCACTAGTGCCACGCAAATACCTGAAAACCAGCTTCACTATTGTCCAGTGCTCCTTCCCTAGTTTTGACATAAACCTGCTCAATACTCCCATTGCATGTGCAATGTCTGGTCTAGTATAAACCATCGCATACATCAGGCTACCGACTGTACTTTCATATGGAACATGAGACATGTGCTGTTCCTTTTCTTGTGTCTTGGGACACTGTTTAACAGATAATTTTAACCTACAGGAATAGGAACCTTAACTGGTTTACTATCCTGCATATTAAACCTCTGCAATATTGTCTCGACATACTTCCTTTGGTTTAACTAGAGCTTCCTCTTTGTCTGATCTCTTTTAATTTCCATGCCCAAAATATAGTTTGAGACACCAAGATCTTTCATGTCAAATTTGGAGGACAAATGGGTCTTCAAATCCTGGATAATTTTTTTGCCATTTTCAACCAGCAACATATCATCCACATACAAGACTAGATAAATAACATGGCCACCAATTAATTTAAAATACACACAATGATTTTCTTTGCTTCTGGAAAAGAGTCGCCATATAAATGTATCAAGTTTTTGATACCACATCCTTGGTGACTGTTTTAACCCATACAAAGACTTCATTAACTTGCATACCAGTTCTTTCTTACCCTTCACTGCAAAACCTTTAGGTTGCTTCATGTAGATCTCCTCTTCCAGATCCCTGTGAAGAAACACTATCTTCACATCCATCTGTTCTACCTCAAAATCAAAAGAAAAAACAACATATGAAAGTAATCTAATAGAAGTTACCTTGGCAACAAGAGAAAAAATATCACCAAAATCAATTCCCAACACCTGGGAATAACCTTTTGCTACCAATCGAGCTTTGTATTTCTCCACCTTTCCTTTTGCATTTGTCTTCTTCTTGAACACCCATTTGCTTCTAGTGGGTTTCCTTCCAGCCGGCAACTCCACCAGATCCCAAGCCTCATTTTTGTGCAAAGATGCCATTTCATCAACCATGACCTCTTTCCAGAGTTTTCCATCCTCTGAATCTACTTCTTCCTTCACAGTTCTGGGATCATCATCAGTAATAGATACAACAAAATTTGAATAGAAAGCAGATGGAATATACCTTTATGGCTGCCTTCTTTCTCGAACTGTTCTTCTCACACCCGGAGTTTGTGGCTCTTCATCTTCTGATTCCTCCTCTACTGTAGAGTCTGATTCTTCGTTCTTTAGCTCAAACTCTATCTTCTCAGGTTCCTTTGGTTGGACTTCATGTTTAATAACACCTTTCACCTCTCTGAACACCACATTTCGGCTGTACACAACCTTCCTTGTTACTGGGTTCCAAAACATATAACCCTTTAAACCATCTTTATACCCAATAAATATGCACTTTTCAGATTTACTATCCAACTTGGTTTGTTTCTCCTTTGGAACATGTACATATGCATCACATCCAAATACCCTTAGATGTGAAAGAGATGGTTTCTTACTAGTCTATACCTCTTGTTGAGTCTTATCCTCCAACACTGATGAAGGTGATCTGTTGACCAGGTAACATGCTATCTCCACCGCCTCTGTTCAAAATTTCTATCCTAACCCAACACCACTAAGCATGCTTCTTACCCTTTCCGTCAATGTCTTGTTCATTCTTTCTGCAACTCCATTTTGATGAGGTGTACATGGAGTAGTCTTTTATTGTGCTACGCCACAGTTCTTACATAATTCTTCAAATTCCTTATAGCAAAACTCTCCACCATTATCTGTCCTCAACACCTTTATCTTCTTCTTTGTCTGGTTTTCCACCAGAGCCTTGAATTCTTTAAACCTGTCAAAGACTTCGGATTTCTTCTTGAGGATATATATCCATGTATTCCTTGATAAGTCATCTGTAAGTGATACATAGTACATAGAATTACCTAGTGATGGAACCTTCACAGGTCCAAACGCATCACTGTGCACAAGCTCTAATATTTGTTTCGTCCTCTTACCGCCAGAGGAGAAACTCACCCGATTCTGCTTCCCATATACAAAATTTTTGCAGAAATCAAAATCCAGAGAGCTATTACTCATACCTTCTACCATACCTTTACCATGAAGTATTCAAAGGCCCTTCTCTCCAATATGTCCAAGCCTTTGATGCCACAACATGGTCTTCTCTCCAGAGACCACTAGATTTTCTGCTCAATTTTCAGGAACCATAGTTGCACCCATCAACAACAGTGCTAACTTGCAGCTTGTACAGAGTTCCAATTCGAACTCCCTACATCAATACCATTTCCCCCCGAACCATCTTGTAGGTATCCTTATCGAACATCTTTTTTACACCTGCATCATCTAGCCTGATTACCGAAATCAGATTTCTAGCCAATTCAAGAATATGCAAAACACCCAAAGTGTTCTAACCCTTCCACCTTGCAACTTCAACTTTACTTTTATGGGACCAACGATTCTGGCCTTCTTATCATCCCCTAAGAAGACATCACCACCATCATATTTCTCATACTCGTAGAAACACTCTCTATGGGGAGTGAAGTGAAAGGATGCGCTTGAGTCAATCAACCATGCCCCATGATCTACATGTGTACTTGAAGAAGCCAAGTACACATCCCCACCTTCATCTGAGGTGGTTTTTGCCTCTACAAAAGGAGCATCATCATATCCCTTTCCTTTATCAGGAGCTTTAGATTTACAATCCCTTTTGTAGTGCCCTTCCTTGTCGCATTTCCAGCACACCACCTTTACAGGTTTTCCTGGAGATTTAGATCTCCATTTACATTTAGATCTCCCACTCGATGACTTATTTTTGTTTCTGTTCTAGGACCATCCTCATATAGACAAGGCATCACCATTCTGGCTCTCCATATTTTTCCATCTCATCTCCTTCATTAGCAAAGATGAGACTATTTCATCAAATTGCAAGGCAGTTGCATTGCTAACTATTGCAATAACTAGACTATCCCACGAATCTAGTAGAGAAACCAACAAACTGATGCACTTATCTTCATATGAAATTTTAATATTAATAGATAATAATTGAATTACCACAGTATTAAATGCATTCAGATGCTCTGTCATCGAGTCTCCATCTTTCATCCTCAACTTATACAACTTTTTCCGTAGGAACAATTTATTCACCAAAGACTTAGATTGGTACAAAGTCCCTAACTTGTCCCACAAAGCCTTCGCCATATCTTCCCCTAGCAATATTGAATCTGAGACACACAATCATATTATGCTCTTTGCCTTCTGATCCAACTTCTTCCATTATTCATCGGACACTCCCGTTGGTTTAGTACCTAGATCTACCGCGATCCACTGATATTTATCCAC
>APFE030589801.1:7578-19134 GCA_000404065.3 Pinus taeda | reverse complement strand
CAAAATCATTTGCTCCGTTTCATGTCGTAGATGTGGGATTCATTAAGGCCTCCTACCATGGGTCACTTCTTGTCGACATCAGCTCATTATCCAAGAAGTTAACCTAGGAACAACCCTTTCAGTACTTTGAAGCTTGCATGCCTCAATGGCAAGTTTCTCACTTCTGGCGACAGGTTTACATCAATGGCCTTCGACCGAAAGATTTTGCGTGGTGTTTGACGCCAAGCCCCTTTTTCACACCACGTGAATTGTATTGTAGTACCTTGAGGGTCGTCATCATTATCAGTGATTCCTCTCGCGCCTATTAACAGCTTACATCATTGGCTGGTAATCAGGCGATGTCTTTCCTTGTTCGACTCTAGAACATTTTCATGTGGATCGACTTGTACTTCGGACGAAGATTGGATGAGTTTGAAGACCCCAGATCTAGTTTCATCCATTCGGGCTGCGATATATTTAGGAAAATAAAGACATCAAATGTACATCATTGCTGCACAGATGATCATCCAAATCAAAGGATGATGGCTCTACCAAAATCATCGATCTGCCACACAGACAGTTGTCTGTCCAATGTACATGAAAATTAATTTATAAAGTTGAGCATGGGAATGCTTGCCTCAGCTAGATCACGAAAATGTTATGAATATATTTTATTGTATCTTATTACAGGTCGCCTTCCATTTCAAAATAACCTCAGATGCTCATGATAAAGCATTTCACCCAACATCAAATATCTACGACCTCATGCTTTAGGGGGCAACTATTATAGACATATTTGGGCACTGTAACCCCAATCACATATGTCCATAAACCAAGGGCTTGTGAGTCCCTAAAAGTGTTGTTTCATGCCCTAAAGGAACAAGGTCAGCTGATTACATCATCTCCCAAAAGTTCTCCACAGAAAACTGCTCAGAACTAGTCAAAACTGGACCATACAGACTGCCCAGTGTAGAGGGTGCGATGCATCTCACCTACTTAGTGTAAAAAGTGTGATGCATACTGGAAAACCCTTCTGTAGGGTGCAATGGGCAAGAGTAGACAAATGGCAGAGACAGTTTGCAAGGTGGATGATCATGGAATCTTCTAGAAACTTCTCCTGTGACACTTGCCTCTCTGAATTCGTCGAGGGATGAGTAAGAGATCATCAATATCCAAGTGGAATCAAGAAATATCAGAGAGAGCAAACTAATCAAAATCCTAGAATCTGACTCACCCCCCTGCAATCATCTATATATGGATCCCTCATCACAAAGATCCAGGGGTTGGAATCTTGTATCTTGTAAGGAAGTGTTGCTGGTTTCCTAGTGCAATATCATAGTGTTGGGTGATCTAAGCTTTTCATGAGGTGAAGAATGGCTTTCATGCTGGGAGGATGACGCTGGGTTAGATCAATGGGTTGTAATCCTCTCTTCTAACCTCTATATCAATAAAGATATTCGAGTTTTCCTCCACATTCTTGTATGTTAGTTGATATATGCATGTATGTGGTCAATATATATCTGGTCCTATATTGTTTATGATTGTAGATCTCTACACTTTGAAGGTATTATGATGCTTTGACTTTACAGGTACTCTTTGAAGCGGAGCCCTCAAGGGAAGAGCGGCAAACATCTGTCAAAGAAGAGAAGGAACAAGTGGAGAACCAAGCGAAAGATCAAGGTTGGTATTCTTTGCTCCTCTCCTAACGACTTCTCATAAAGGAAAGCGAAAGTAACTTTAATCTATTTTTTTCTAAGATAGCTACCTGTCTTAGTGGGACTAGCAGCTTTGCATAGACACTAGATTTCCCAATAACAGATGTAGAGTAGTTTCCCTTCTGTTTGATTGCTCTGTAGCACGGTTTTCGATGCATAAGGGTGCGTTGATCCTAGAGCATAATATATTTACCCTATGGACCCCAAAACCCTAAAAGAATTGCCTGAAATTGAAAAAGAATGACCTTAAATGAAAGAGAATAGGTACATCTCCTACCTGGTTCGGATAACATGAAGAATGGTCCATAGAATCTCTTGCAAACAACTGCTGAATTTTGAGGTAAAAAATTGGTTCAGAGCACAAAATTGAATGGTAAAATCACTTGGTAAATTATTGTTTTATGGTTATTTTATGTTCATTAAATGAATAAACTATAGTTTTTGCCTATTTTTACCAATGAGATAGGTATGTTTAATCTATTTTGTGGTCCTTTGAGTAGGTTTACAATTGACATAGTTAATTTGACATGCATGATCATAAAATGTACTTTTGACCATAGAGCATACTTTTATCTCTTTTCGAGATTTGTTAAACATTGAAAAAGGAACCCCCCCTAGAGTTCTCTTTTAGCTCTTTTCAGACTCTCAAAATATGAAAATATTGCTAGGCACTTGTCCTTTTCAGCTCGTAAACAGATTGGAAATGACATCTACTCAGTATAACTTTAACCGTTTTCCGGACTGAGATAAATTACTTACGAAAAAGGAATACGTTGATCAAACATGGTCAATAGGTTCTCTCTTATGTTATTTTACGCTTTTTCGAACTTGAGAGACAAATTTATGAAAAATAACATGTGGAGTTTTCCATTTATCCCTTTTCAAACTCTCTAAACAAGAAAAGGACCGATTATTCATTGTTATTAAACTTGTTAAAGCATCAAATAGCGACAAACTTGTCCATCATGACAAGACTGAGTTTCACCTTCACTAGACTCGTTAAAACATCACATAGTGATGGATTCACTCGATGGGTAGAATTATACATCAAGCATATGTTATCCTCCTCAAGCTTGTTAAAAAATAAAGAGGTACTGGTCAGCAATGACTGGGGAAAATGGAAAAAGGGATAAATCACTTTAACGTAGAAAGTAGCTCTTAAACATGACACTTTCACTTCATCTTTGTGACTATTTGGGTTGGGTTATCTGCTTGATGGTTATCATATCTATGGTCTATCACACCATCCATCACTTTGGTTTTCGGTCAATGCTACCAATTCATTTAGTGTTTCCGACATGATTAAGAGAAATCACTCAGTAAATTTCATCCTTTGCAAATACTCATAAACCTTCATTTTCATGACCGCCATTCCTGAACATTGTGTCACCACTGAGATTCTATCTTCATAATCATTACACTCATTTCGTTTTGTTGATGGGGGATACATCAAGGCCCTCCTATGATGAGTCACTTCTTGTTGACTGTAGCACATTATCTAGGAAGTTGACTTAGAAACACCCTTCCAGTACCTTGAGGCTTACATACATCAATGGCAAGTTTCTCACTTCTTGAAAGATGTTGACATCACAAGCCTTTGACCGAAAGACTTTGTATGGTGTTTGACATCAAAACATCTATTCACACCATGCAGAATTTATTGTAGTACCTTGAGAATCATTATCATTATTGGTGATTTCTCTCGCGTCTGTTAACAACTTACATCATTGGCTGGTAATCAGATGGTGTCTTCCCATGTTTGGCTTCATATCACATTTTGACATGGTTAGACTCGTACTTGAGCAAATGATTGGATGAGATAGAGGACCCTAGATCTAGTTTCATCCATTTGGGCTACGATTTCAGGAGAGTACTAAATCATCTATATGATGGCTTTACATAGATAGTCGTCTTATCATGAATTTATATCTATATATGACTATCTGATTTATGTACGTGTAATGAAAAGTTTATATGCTGAGCATGGGTATGCCTTTCCTCAGCAATTCATGAAAAATACAAATATATCATGATATTATGTATTGTAATTGATGCAAGTCACCGTCTGCTTCAGATCCTCCTCATCACATCATAGAGCATATCACTCAACATTATAACTTTTGATTTCATGCTTTAGGGGGCAGCTGTTACATGTTTATTTGGGTACATCACTCCCAATGATCATATTAGTGTAAAGAGGGTCTATCAAACCCTAATTCAGTTCCTACATGCCCTAGACATGCCACCTCATTGAGTGCTTTCATCCATGAGAGTTTCATATCTTCAAACCTTGTTGAAGTGCTTCCTTGACTCACCACCGCACCCCTGGTCAGGGATAAGTTCTCTATCGAGCAAGTAGCCCCATTCAAGGCTACCTTGTAGAGCACCTAAGCCCACTCAAGCCTGCACTGGGGGAGAATCCTTGAAATGTTCATTGGATCCTGAGTATATTCCTCCTTTCAAAATGCCTTCTAGAAGGAACACAGCTCCTATCCTATCAATATGAGCTCAACTTAGGATAGCCTTGGATCATCGAATCCTATATCCTCTCATCCCTTTGAGCATGGAAAATAATCATCCAATTATGGAAAACCATTAAATGCCATATTAATGACAAAACCACTTGCATTCATCTATAAATTGGCCCCCCATCATAGAGCCAAGGAGCTTGGATATTATAGAGAAATATTATTGGTCTAGAGACATGAAATCATTGTCAAAGTAAAGTTATGCTACTGGATTGATGTTGCTATTGGTGTGATGAGGGCTTTGACTAAGTTGGATGAGTGACATGAGATCGAACCACATTGGGTGTAACTTGTCCTTCTATCAATAAATAAATTTGCTTGTTCCCTTTCCAATACTTTTGTCTATATCTATGATAAATGTATGTTCAAATGTTGTCAATTCCATTTGTTTACAATAAATAGATGATATGATTTGATTGTTGCCGTATTGTGTTTATGTTGGCAGGTACCAATTGAGCGAATTAAGTTTGAGTGAGAGCGACGGGAGCAACCCAAAGGAGATGAAAGGAAGAAAAGGATCACAAGTAGGTTATTTTATCTTATCTGTTTATTGTAGGAAAAGGTTAAACATCTTTACTTCAGTTTTTCTAAGTGTAACTACCCACTTAGGGAAGATATACTTATCCGTAGGAATAAATTCCATATAACACTAGTCAACAAATTTCTCCTATGGAAAAAGATACATAACTCGAGGATGAGGGAGGGAGACTTATATAAAATCTAAATTCCTTCAATACTATGGTAAGAAAACCATTATCTATTGGTATTAATATTTTGGATGACGATAAGTGTATCATATTGTTGTGTTATTTACCAAATTCATTGGATAGTTTGGTTGTTGTGATAGGTAGTAATCTAAACTACTTTGAGTTTCAATGATATAGTATGATCCTTCTTATTGGAGGAAATGAGAATTAAAGACATGGAATTATATGACTCATATGCCTTGTTTATAGGAGGGATCTCCAAGAATAAAAATAAAAATAAGTCATCAACTGGGGAACTAAATCTATAGGAATGGAAATGTAGACAATAAGGGAATTACAAAAGACATTGTAAATACAAAGTTGTTGAGAAGGGGAAGGGATATAATGATGCTACTTATAAATAATAGTAAATCCTACTTACATAAAGGAGTGAATTTATGTTTTTCTGCTTCAAGTACACACACAAATCTTGAGGTGTTCCTATTTGACTCAAGAAAATCCTTCATATGACTCCTCACAGGGAGTGGTTCTACAAGTATGAAATATATAATGATGTTTTCTTATGATATCCGTCGATAGAAAAAATCATGGAACAAGGAAAAATAAAGTTGAAACTCATGGGTGGGAGAATTAGAACACTTGGTGGTGTTCTCCACCTACCAGAATTGGCCATAATTTTTTTATTTTTGTAAGCAATATGAGCGATGAAAGAATAAAATCAATGTTTGAAAATATACTTACAGGATGCTTGTAGGAGAAATATATTGCTAAGATGAGTTCAAAATGGGATTATGTATAGCTATTTGGAAGCATTTTTTGTGATAGGTAAACTAGGTTCATTGTTCTTGAGAATTGAGTAGAATAAGGAAACACTCTTACAGTCCCTGAGAAAATATTATGTTGTGGATTAAAGACTACAACACAGAGAGAAGGGCCTTTGAGTACTACATGGTAATGGTATGGTATAAGGTATGTCTAATTGATACCTAGGTTTCTATTTCTGAGAAAATTGATTAGATGGGAAGAAAAATCAAGTAAGATACTCCTTTGGTTCTGCAAATTCAGATGGAATATTATAGTTGGTGCACACTAATTTTTTTGGACCTATGCTATTTCCATGACTAGGTAAATATGTGTAATATTTTTCATTAATAGGTGTCTTCTTGAGGAATACATGGATTCATTTTCTCGTGAAGAAATTTTAAGTCTTCAAAAAAATCAAAGGGTTTAAGGTTGCTATAGAAAATCAGAAAGAGATGAAAATTAAGGTGTCGAGTTTAAATAATGGTGAAGAATTTTGAAATAATTATTTAGAATTATGGAAGAAGTGTGGTATAGCAAGGAAGAAGACTATTCTTTACACACATCAACATAATGGAGTTGTATAAATAATGAAAATGATATTGATTGAAAAATTAAAGTTCATGCTTAGTGTGGGGGATTGTGATAGGAATTATGGGTAGTGGTGCTTGATACTACATGTTACATGTACATCAGTCTCATCAACACTAAATGATAAGGCTCCACATGAAGTATGGATTAGTAAGAAATGTTCTCCTCAACATATAGGATATTTACCTATGATGCTTATGTACATGTTCCAAAGGAGAATATGAGTAAACTAGACAAGAAAGCTAAAAAGTATATCTTTATTAGATATAATACGACCTCAAAGGTTTTGATCTTTGGAACACATAAACTAAATCAATATGTAGTCTTTAGAGACATCAAATATGCTTTAAAATAGGAATTCTTGTTGATGATTGGTTGTCATTGATGTCAACCCAAGTAGCAGCAAGGGCTACCCCGATATTGCATGGCAATTTTGACTTGACAAATTACAATATTATGAGTCAAGGATATTCTATATGGATTCTACTTGTCAATATATTTTAGTTTATATATGGCACACCAAGTAATTCTTCATAGTTTGAGAGATATTCATGTTTAAAGTTAGTAACCCCAGTTAGTGGGCTAAACCCCTATGGGGTTGTGGCATGGAACTCATAATTGGTTGTGGTCATTGAATAATAAATAATAGATAATTTATTTTCTATCCTAAAATCCCTCCAACATTCACTTGTTGAGGACCCTCTCAACTCAAGACATTCATATAAATAATGACCCTCATATCCTCCTCTAGTAGGGATTGTGTGGCTTCAAATAGGTCATCGTGGAATTTTCGCTATAATGTTTTTTATGTGAAGCTTCAGAAGATGAAATTAAAACCCATGTGAGAGGAAATGTCGATGAACCTCGTGACCTAATTTCTGATCTTGGTTCAATATATTTTCGGAGATATGATTTGAGGACATTAGGGTTTTTGCAAGCTCTCGAATTCTATGTCAAACAAGTGACATTCAGAAAATATTCATAACTTTCTCTCTAAGCATTGGATTTAAATTTCGTAGATAGTCACAGAAATAGGATAGAATTTAGTTTGTTGAGTAGCATTTTTAGGGACGAAGGTCACAACAGTGACACATGGCACTTTGTACAAGTTTTCTCTACTGAACTAGGCTATAATCAGGTCATCGTAGTAGATTGGGCATAACTCTTTCTTTCAGAATCCAATATTTCTCAGACATGTGTGGTTGGAAAGAGAAATCATAGGGCTAGCATAGGATGACAATTTAGACCCTGTGTTGGAAATAATACTGAGAGGGGGGGGTGAATCAATATTATCAAGTCAAATATTCCTTTTTCAAAACAAATGATATACGCTACTTCAATTAATTAAACCCGCGTATATACGCAACTATGCAGAAGGAGACCTGCGTATACAAGGAAAAATTTTAATTTAATTTATCTTTCTGATGTTGATTGTTAATCTGTCTTTCAGAATCAAATAACCAGTAACCAGAAACAATAGAACAAAGAAGAAACACAATCACACACAAGAACACAAGATATAAGGTGGAAACCCAGTGTGGGTGAAAACCACCTGCTGGAATTCATCTCTATCTTCTTTTAAATTAGAAACTTGTTTTACAATGTACTGGTGCAGTCCTTTACCAGTACGCAGGCTGCAACCTGCAGAGAGCTACAACCCTCTCTCGTTCTCCACCTTCTCCTGGAAGGGAGCTACAACCCCCTTTAGCTCTTGCACTAGCCAAGATACTAGTACGTAGGTGCTGGCCTACAGAAGGCTACAACCTTCTCTTTCTTCCAGGGACCACATTTCATAAATTTTCAGACTAGATCCATGAACATCAATCAATCATCAAGAATTTCTCCATCAACCAATCTCCTTTTCACCAATTAGATTTGAATCAAGTAGATACTTCTCTGATAGCTGTACACAGTACCAGAAACCACACACCAAAATCTGAGCCCAAAACACAACAGCAATAAACAGAAGCAGCTAGATCACAACTCAAAAAATATATACGCTATTTCAATATCCTGCAACATGCGTGCATACGTTTCTGTGTTTGGAACAACCTGCGTATACGCTATTTTCATTCACTGAACTAACGTGTATACGCACCTTCGCTTCACTGAACCTGCGTACGTATCTATAAAGGATAATTCGCTCTTTCAAATATTCATACACTAATTAACCCGGATTATCAATGTTATAGATCAAGTAAGCGCCACATATAACAGACCAAAATCATACAAGGATACTATCATTCAAACTTAAATATTATGACCCATTAATAGAACTTATCCTTCTCTTTGCCCTAAGGTTCCTCCTTTATTCAGATCCAGATCTGCACCATATCCCCATTACCAGTATTCCAGCACTTTATCAGATATTCAATAATAATTTAGATGATCCTTTACCACATGATCTCCTTCCTCTTTTATAGTCTTAGGCCTTCCACAATACCATGGTCGAAAACCATAATAAACCAATACCACGGACCCAATACTTGGGATCAACACTTCTGACGAGGTACCATGGTCCAAAACCATAGGTTGAAATACCAAGGACTAACTACCACGGACCAAAGGTAAGTTCTCCAACATATACGCGCTTTCCTTTGCATGAAACTGTGTGTATACGCATATGCGCCTTTGTAACATCTAACCCATGTGTATACGCATCTTCATCTAGATGAACCTACGTATATGTCTTTTCCTTCATTCTGAAAGCCTGAACTGAGATCTGTTACCAAAGAGAGTTGCCATTAAGGACAACACTGTGCCATGGCTCCAAACCTGTGCCATAATGCCAACAATCTCCCCCTTTGGACTTGATGGCAACCTCAAGATCCTCAAAGTCATTCTCCCCCTTTGTCATCAAGGGTAAAGGGTTGTGCTCTCCCTGAGTACATGCTGAAATTTATGCCCTGCTGTGCTGACCATGCTCCCCCTGACTGTAGGCAAGATCTGCAACAAGATGTTCTTCAAGAAAAACGATGACATAAAAGACCTTCCTATCACCAAAAGACTCAATACTTACATCCATCACCCAAACAAGTGGGGCTCATCTAGAAATTTACATATGACAGTCAAATACATTACATTTTCATCCCAGGCATAGTGGGGAAACCAAAATAGGCCGTTACATGACCTTGACACCATAAAAGAGATACATGACATAGAGACGAAATATCTAGAGCAGGACTTATGAAAGTCACCAATAATTGATAGCAACAACATATGTCAATCACCATTCAGATCAACAACCATGATTTCCTTTTGTTCTCCCTCTACAATTGTTCCACCAAAAATAGCTGTGAACTAGAACCAAAAGCTTCTAAGATAATGGCAACAATGCATCACTAGAAGTTTATCTGCTCCCCCTGAACCTGTGTCGGATGGCCTATATCAGGATATCTTCAACCAGAGCCTGTCCCTACAAATATCCATCAAACCTCCATATACGCGACTGTCACTGCACAAACCGGTGTATGTATGCGGATCCTCCTCAGGAAACTCGTGTACACAGCTTCTTCTTTGAAACACACAAGTTTAACAACAAGATGATGCATCAACTACTCCCAGATTCTGTCTGAGATATTCAAAAGTTTCCCTAGGTAATGGTTTGGTGAGAATATCAGCAACTTGTTTCTTAGAAGGAACATACTCCAATTTGACCTTTTGTTCCAACACTTGTTGCCGGAGAAAGTGATACTTGATCGGTATGTGATTGGTCTTTGAATGCATGTCTGGGTTCTTTGAAATGCTGATTGCACTTGTATTATCACATAAGATGGAGATAGGTGGTGTACAAGTGATCTGAAAATCCTGCAAGGTTTGCATCATCCAAAGGAGTTGAGTGTAGCAAGACGCAACTGCCACATATTCCGCTTTAGCTGTAGATAAAGCAATCGAACTCTATTTCTTGTTGAACCAAGATACTAATCTGGAACCCATAAAATGCACCACCACTTGTGCTATTTCTGTCATCCACGCTTCCAGCCCAATCTGCATCTGTATAATCATGAAGAGTGAGATCTGTATCTCTAGGATACCATAAGCCATAATTTTGAGTTCCTTGAAGATACTTGAAATTTTTCTTCACTGCCTGAAGATGAGTTTCCTTAGGATTTGCCTGAAATCTTCCAACTATTTGTTGGGTTGTGTTATATTCTTTCCACATAGTTAACAGGGGGTTTGAGGGTACCCGTAACCCCACTTTATGGGGTCTGGGGCAGCGCCCCAAAAAATTTTGGTTTTAGACCCTATGTTAGGTTGGGCGGACCCACCTATGGTTTTGTGCATGATTTTCGCACATGTTTTTTGGATGCGATGGTTTTTGGTCCATGGTTTTAGACGCAATGGTTTTCGGTCCACGATATTGGATGCTTCGGCATGTATAAATATGTATTGTAACATTGAAAGGAACATAATGAAAAATCAAGTTGGTAGTCCCAATTTTGGGATCTAGTGGGAAATCTCCGTGTATACGTGTTTTATGTGTTATGCTGTCGCGTTTTTATTTTTCCTGTGATTTAGAATTCGTATGCAGGTAATTTCTGTACGGGGTTAAAACCTACTTTTGTTATCAGAGCTGTTTTGGCTTCAAGGGGACGCCTTTGCTGCTGAGGGGTTTCGCTCGGGCCTGTGGTAGACCTTGTTCAGTGGGAGATCTGCGAGATCGATTCTGGTGGTGAAAGAAGATGGCGAGCAACAGAAAGATAGAGATTGAGAAGTTCAATGGTCAGAGTTTTGAGTTGTGGAAACTCAAGATGAAGGATCTGTTAGTGGATAAAGATCAGTGGATCGCGGTAGATCCGGGTACTAAACCAACGAGAGTGACTGTTGAAGAATGGAAGAAGCTGGATTGGAAGGCAAAGAGCACAATACGATTGTGTGTCTCAGATTCAGTATTGCTGAATGTATTAGGGGAAGCTACGGCGAAGGCTCTATGGGACAAGTTAGGGACTTTGTACCAATCTAATTCTCTAGTGAATAAACTATTCCTGCGGAAAAGGATGTATAGCCTGAGGATGAAATATGGAGACTCGGTGACAGAGTATCTAAACGTGTTTAACACTGTGGTAAGTCAGTTATCATCTATTGATATTAAAATCTCAGATGAAGATAAGTGCATCAGTCTTTTGTGTTCTCTACCAGATTCGTGGGATAGTCTGGTTATTGCAATAGGTAGCAATGCAACTGCTTTGCAGTTTGATGAAATAGTCTCAGCCTTGCTGACAGAGGAGATGAGAC